>CAIGRB010069575.1:34505-65360 GCA_903798255.1 Fraxinus quadrangulata
CCTTAAAAAAAAGAAAATTAGGCATATTTTTAAAAGCTGGAAAATATTTTCTATATAAAAAATAATAATCAAACACTTCAAAGTAGGAATTTTGATCGAAAACTGACATTTTTCATGAAAAATAAATGCAATCAAACACACCACCCTTAATTATAGAGAGTGAGTTTAGAAAGTCAAATTCACTCCTTAAATTAAAATGTTAATGTAAACAGTGTTTCTGTTTGGGCTCCATTAAAAAATATACATTTTTTTTCTCTTTTCTATTTTCAATATGACATTCCTTATTTTTTAATTTCCAAAAAATTATTATTCTAAAATATTTTTTTTTTCTAGAATTTACTTTTTAATGGAGGTAAAAAAGTTAAGCATAAAAAATATTTTTTAATGGGTAATTAGCACCTAACATCTCCACATTTCATTGTCGCCCTTGTTTGTTTCCACTTTTAAATAGAACTAGTGAAGGAAACGTGTGTTGTACGGTCGTTGATTAGTGTTAAACATAAATGTGTGTAAATTTTAGAAAAATTCATTTGTAAATGATAGCGTTGAAAAAAAAGGCTCAATCTGTAACAAGAAGCACAAAAACAAAAAAACAAAAACAAAAAAACAAAAAATGTACATCTCTTTCTTATAAAATCTCAAAGACAAATTGCAAGTTCAGCATTTTATTAGTAGTCAGCAAGTATCAAGTATTGATCATCTGTTTCACTATTTTCATCACTTTATCATTTTAATATAACTATGGATGTAATTTCATTACTCACCCACCTTTGAAGCATAGTTGAAGTAGATGTTAGTATTCACAAAACTCCTAGAGGAAAAAATACACTGTACTCCATTAAAAAATGTGTACATTTAAACTTCTGGTTTGCTTAAGGTGAACGGGAAAAAAACAGATGTAAAGCACCAAATAATTATATAAATATCATAAATAATTATAGCATATCATACAGCTGCGTGACCATTAATCGCTAAACAATTTACACATTGAAGTCATTGTGTCACTGATTGAATAACTTGAATATTGGTGCATATGGAATTGAAAATGTTGTAAATAAATTTTGTTAGACGCAAGTAAATATGGTCAAATCAAACTATCATTTCTATACTTACTTTGCCATTTTTTATTTTTATTTTTATTTCTCAAACAAATATACTTACAAATATATGTGGTAAATACATAATAAAATTAGACAAAACCTGAATACCTAAACAATGATAAATTCACTTCATTTTGGAATCGGAAAAGACATGTCAGTTAAATAAAAAACTACAACAGTTACTAAATGCTCAATCAGTAAATCAGAAAAGTAATTAGCAGAAAATTAATCAGTATCCCTCGAAAATGGCTTTTACCTTTTTCCTTCCGATTATCAATTCATTGTGTGAACGAGTAAGGACAACATTATTAAGAAACTTCTCCGCTTGTTTTTAAGTCAACCATATTATTCTAAATTGTCAACCAATAACCAATAACCAATAACTTTCAAACATTTTTCATGAACAAAATGAAATGGGAGTCTCTGCTCTCATTAAATATAGTCAGATAAGTAGAGAGAAATTCATTATTTTATGAAGCAAAATTTAAGAGAGTGAGAGAAAAATCCACGGAAACACAAAGAAAAATTTATTTTGTAGCAGGTTAAAAATAAGTCTTTTCTAGAATGGTCATGCTTATCTATGGAAAAGTCGGTTCTACATGCAGAAAGTTCCATAATAAGCAAACATATTAAAATGCATAAGCACAAACAAAAAATACAAAATATCAAACTTCCTATTCAACTCTCCTTTTGGCATCTAAAGAGAGTAAAATTTTTATAAAATTATAAAATTACACAACTAAAGTGTGGACCCAAATAATTAACCCATACAAAAAGAAAAGGAAAAAAAAATAATTTTTGAAACTATCACTTAAGTAATGAAAACTGAAAGAACCTNAGTCATTGTGTCACTGATTGAATAACTTGAATATTGGTGCATATGGAATTGAAAATGTTGTAAATAAATTTTGTTAGACGCAAGTAAATATGGTCAAATCAAACTATCATTTCTATACTTACTTTGCCATTTTTTATTTTTATTTTTATTTCTCAAACAAATATACTTACAAATATATGTGGTAAATACATAATAAAATTAGACAAAACCTGAATACCTAAACAATGATAAATTCACTTCATTTTCTCTTCTCGATCTTGCTAACTCCATTATATCTTAGTTGTGAAGGCATCGGAAAATACATGTCAATTAAATAGAAAACTATAACAGTTACTAAATGCTCAATCAGTAAATCAGAAAAGTAATTGGCAGAAAATTAATTAGTATCCCTCGAAAA
This sequence comes from Fraxinus quadrangulata, assembly GCA_903798255.1. Lineage (NCBI taxonomy): Eukaryota > Viridiplantae > Streptophyta > Magnoliopsida > Lamiales > Oleaceae > Fraxinus > Fraxinus quadrangulata. The sequence goes on from CAIGRB010069575.1 coordinate 36,841, forward strand.
TGGCTTTGACCTTTTTCCTTCTGATTATCAATTTATTGCGTAAACAAGTAATGACAATATTGTTAAGAAGCTTCTCCGCTTGTTCTTAAGTCAAGTATATTGTTTTAAATTGTCCACCAATAACTTCCTAGCATTTTTCATGAACAAAATGAAAGGGGAGTCTCTGCTCCTATTAAATATGGTCAGATAAGTAGAGATAAATTCATTATTTTATGAAGTAAAATTTAAGAGAGGGAGAAAAATCCACAGAAACACAAAGAAAAAATTATTTTGTAGCAGGTTATAAATAAGTCTTTTCTAGAATGGTCATACTTATCTATGGAAAAGTTAGTTCTACATGCTCCGTTAGAGCAAGTTCCATAATAAGCCAACATATTAGAATGCAAAAGCACAAACAAAAAATGCAAAATATCAAATTTTCTATTCAACTCTCCTTTTAGCACCTAAAGAGCATAAAACTTTCATAAAATTACAAAATTACACAACGAATAACCCCATATTTTTTTACAAAGAATCTTGACCACAAGTGTGTTACACAATATAAAAAGGAAAAATCGACTACCCCTCTAGCCGTTGCGTTTGGTAACTTCAGCATTCTCAATAGTTCCAATTGCAAAAAAATATTGAAATGAACGTAAATCTTTCATCAATAAAAATGAAAATAGTAAAACCAAACAACATTAGCAGAATAAACCTAAATAAAAACAAACAATATAAGACACTTACATACCAACCAACATTTTTTTTTCAAAGAAATGCTAGATGATTGGTTCTAAGAGCCAATCAAGATGGAGATGGATGAACTCACGAATTGCTCCACTTAAAGAACCCCATAGAGCAGTTATCCTACTGAATTGAATATCTGTATGTATAATGCACATTCTTTTTAACATACTCATCGAAATCTTCCTCAATAAACTTGCAAATATTACCATGCAATACTTAGCTAAAATAACTCATTAATATTAGATTTTTCAAGAATTTCATTGAGAGAGGATTTGAAAAGAAATACATATTATTCCACTTCTTTTTGGCTCTTTAGAGTCTAGAATATCACCATTAAATTAAGAAAAAATCAGGTATCCTTCAAAATGAAAATGCTATGTGTACAATTGCCCTAAATAAACATCTCCCGTCCACCGGCACATAAGCCAAATTGTACATGTAAAGAGTTTAAATGCTATCAGCACACTTCTACATTGCCTAATCTAAAACACAATAGATTTCTTTGTCATATCAACAATGACAAGCTTCGCTGTCTGAAATCTACACGTATTCAATGAAATACCACACCATTCATTAAAGTTATAAATCCATTAACCCCAAATATAAATCGACAAGGCTAGCTTAAAAGAAAAATTAGAATGTCCTAGAAAAAAATTACTTGCTCTTTCCAGCCAGTGTTACTTGTATGATCAATAAAATCAAGATCTCTATGCAAGTGTGAAAATGTATTCAACAGATGTAAGGATCAATCAAAACCCATAAATCATTAAGCAAATTAACAAATATCTACAATTATGAGTTATCTTGTTATCTACTATACCTCTGTTCCTCTGGAAAACTTGTCAAATTCCAGATGATTGTTTTCATAGCATCTAGAGCTTCCTCAAACAACTTGATAGTTTCAAGTCTAATATCTAATCCCATCTAGCCATCAAGAATTACATATGTCGGACAACCTACAGAAATGTTGAGTAACACTTCAGGGACTACTGTACAGAACTCTTGCGACAAAAATCAGCTTGTTGGGGACTGCAATCATTCCCATCTTTCTCTATATAGATATATAGCACCAAAGTAAGCAATTTATCTCATTAGCTATCTAGTGAATTATTTCAGAACTATAGCAAGTCAAATTTACTCTATAAGAAGCATTTACCAAGTCAAAGTTACAAGGCTCCTCTAGAGCTCAAAAGCATTATCAAAATACCAATGAGTAGAACAACCTACATTGTTGTATGCACCAGCAGCAAATTTTCAGTAACAACAACATCAGAAGGTAGAAAGAAAGACATCTCCTTGGACTTGGCCTTCTCTACGAGTGATGTAGCATGACTAAGCTTGTCCTCTTTCACAAGTGAAGATCCTATGGCATGATCTTGGGCTTTATAGAAATGAAAGATCATTCCTCCATCGAGAACGAGAATGTCAATCTCTCTAACAATGACTCTATCATGCCAATTTTAGAGGATACCTTTGAGCCACAAACAATTGTAGTAAATGACTTCTTTTGGTTTGCAATAGTCTCACTAAGTAGTCGAGCTCCTAAAGGATTGCTTGAGCGCGTGAGATATAGAGCGAGAAAAAGAAGATCCTAGTAGATGCAATTTATTTGTAGCAACGTAAAAGAAAATGACTTTAAAAAAAACATTGTTGATTGTTTAAGAAACATTGTTATTGGCAAAAAAAAAAATTAAAAAAAATTAAAAAAAATAAATTTGTGTGCGCGCACGGAGGTGTCCGTGTACAGGTCCATGCGCACACGGACAGAGGACGCGCAGACGCGCACGGTACACACACGGACACCTCCGTGCACGTACGGAAGTTTTTTTTTCTCTCTTTGCTAGCAATAACAAATCAACTCTAAGTTTTGATTTTGCACCATTTTGCTATCAATTATTTCCAATTCCACACAAGACCGATTGATAAAACTCCTATAAGATAAAATATTTACCAAAACTCATGTTTTTACTCGTGTATGGAGGTGCACACGGACACCTCCGTGTGTGCACTGAGGGACATGGATGTACCTCCATGTGAGCACGAAGGGAGGGACCTCCATGTCCCTTCGCGCGCGTGCAGAAGAATTGTTTTTCTTTTTAATCAATCGACTAAAAGTTCCCCCTCCTACAACAAACATTCCCATAAACAAATTTTTTTGTAAAAGTTCAAGTAATAAAAATCACTCCAACCAACACCCAAAAGAAAATTCCTTCAAAAATGAAAATTATGCAAACGAATCTTTAGCCAAACTTCAATCCAACAATAGAAATTATGCAAACCCACAGATGCAATGTGAGTGAGGAAAATGGAAATTATGCAACCAAACAATGGAAATTATGCACACCCACCGCTTCAATCCAACCAAACAATGGAAATTATTTTCTAAAAGTCACAAAAGAATTAGAAATGTTATTACATAAATAAATTCTAGTCTCTAAAATAAAAAAATCTGCAGAAGAAAAAATTCAATACAAATTCATTCACGAGAGTCTAACATACCTTCTTCCAAAAATCATTTTCTTAAAAGCAAAAGCAAACCAATTTGAGTGTAGTAAAGAAGAAGGGTCGAAGAAAGGAGAATAAAGAGGTATGGTTGGTTGATTGTAAAAAATGGGAGAAAGCGTGTTGGCAAAAAAAAAAAGAGAATTTTGACGACGACAGGAAAATGCGACACGTGGTGTCACGGACCGCAGCTTCACTTAAACCCGTGACCCTATCGTAGCCGCAGTTTGCCCAAATTCGGCCTCACATTGTGAATATTAGTCTATTTTGAGTTGTAATCTCCATTCCATGTAATAGTTTATTACAATTATAGAATAGATAGAAAATATGAAAAGTTTAGTATGATTTTTCGGCATAAAAACGTCTACTCCCAGCAGTTGGGTTTTTGTTGCTAAGTCTATTATGGGGGTATTAGTCTTTCAAACAATCTTTCAAGATTTCTAGTGTTCGTCCCCTGTAGCCAATTGTAATTTCCTGCTTTCGTCAATTGTAATTCCTTGCTTTCAGTAATCAATGATCAATTTCATTTCATTTGTGTTTCAAGTTTTCTATTATTTGTAATCAAAATCTCTTTTATCCTGAAAAGACTACTGCCGCACGTTGTCCCTTTCTGTGCTAAGAAGAAAGGCACCCCTGAAAGTTGGTATAAGAGTTGAGGCTCAAGACCCCGATAAGAAAGCTATGGATCCAATTGGATGGAACACCACGGAGGTGGTGGATCTTCCAACGATGACTACGAAACAGCGCATGGATGCGCTTGATGAGACAACTCATAGGTTGTGCTATGCCGTCGATGGCCTAGAGGAGAAGTTCGAGGTGGCAGAGATGGAAATTCGAGAATTACGCATCCAACTAAATGAAAGCCAGAGGGCTAACGCAGCAATGACTGAAGGTGCTTCTATCATACCTAATCTACGGAATGAGATGGAAGTGTTGAGAGCTCAATTACTAGTGCTTCAATACGCGGTTGGTAACGGGCAAGCCACCGCATAAGAGCTTGTTCATAAACTCAGAATTTCAGAATCGTGTACCTACGGACGGGTACGCAATGCTAAAGAAGTTAAGAACTTCTTGTTCGATATGAAACAATACTTTCTTGTGGCTTCGATCCAAGATGAAGTGAGAATGGTTACAACAACTACCATGTATCTTGGTGGAGAACGAAGTATGCTAATATTCAGGCCAACAGGGTCTGAATAGATTCTTGGGATCTCCTCAAGGAAGCAATCAGATCTCAATTTTTCTCAGAGAATGTAGAATATGAGGCGCGTCGGGCCTTACGAGAACTGAAACACACGATCTCCATCAGGGAGTATGTGAAAGCCTTTTCAGGACATATGCTGAATATTCGAGATATGTCGAAAAATGATAAGCTATTCACCTTCATGGAAGGGTTAGAACCGTGGACACGCACGGAACTTCAGAGACAGAAGGTCACTGATTTAAACGCGGCTATTGGGGCTGCCGAATGTTTAAACGACTATCAACGGGAATCGAGAAAGGATCGACCTTCAAGAAATAGTCAATCTGTTGGAGGTGGAAATAGACCTTACAGATCTAGCTCGAACTCAAATGGGGAAGAACGTTACTCTCAAAACAATTGAGGAGCCTATGAAGGCACCCGTCAGAGTAACTCGTAGGGAAACTATCTAAATATCCGTCAAGGAAACTATAACGGTGCTAGCAGTAGCAACTAGAATAAAGGAAAAGCAATGGAGGGCAAATCTGATGCTACCCCGAAATTGCGATGCTTCTTATGCTAAGGACCCCATCGGGTGGCAGAGTGTCTTCAGAAACGGATGGTGAATGCATACTGTCAACTAGCAAGTGGTGGCTCGAGTTCAAAAGTAAAATACCCCACAAGCTAGCAGTCATGATGAGACCAAATCTGAGGAGGATGATGATGTAGTTGGCGATTCTTGCATTGGTGCAATATACTATCGCACCGAGCTACAAAAAGGGATGATGTCCCCTCGAAAGAGCCAAAGATGGAAGAATCGAAGGCAACCTGCAGGGTAAAAAGCTTAATGTACGTTGATGTGAGGATTAATGGAAAGCCAATCAGAGCTATGGTAGACACTGGTGCTACCCACAACTACCTCGCAAGTTCCGAAGTGCAGCGACTCGGAAGGTCAAAGCAATCAACTTCGCTGCTCAACTAATAACGGGAGTAGCAAAATCTGTGTCAATCAAAATAGGTAATTTTGAAGGGATGACAAACTTGTCGACAATTCAGATGGATGATTTCAAGCTCATTCTGAGATTAGAATTTCTTTGGGACACTAAGACAGCAGTGTTGCCATATGTCGATTCCTTAATGATGATGGGCAATAAACCGTTCATCATCCCCACACAAGCAGGGAAAACAAGCGGGAAAAGTATCTCGGCCATGCCATTCAGTAAGGGTTTCAAGAGGAATGAACCATCATTTTTGTGCACTCTTCGAATAGAGGAGATCGAAGAGGCGACTGGCTCTATACCAGAACCTGCTAGAAGATTTGTTAAGAAATTCGAGGACATCATGACGGATGAATTACCAAGGAAATTGCCATCGATGAAGGCAATTGGTCGTGAGATCGAACGTGGTTCGGCTACCAAACATCCCACCAGGGCACCATACCGTATGTCTCAGCCGGAGCTTGAAGAGTTTCGAAAACAATTGGGAGAAATGTGTGGAAGTGGGACTATCGTGGGGCGCACTTCTACACTACTGTAACGTGCTTACTACTAGCCTCAAAGGCATGACGGCAATGCAAGTTATGTGAAAACTTGTCTTGGTGTCAGCAAGATATAGCGGGTCATCAGAAAAAGGCAGACTTACTGGAGCCTCTTTCCATCCCGAACAGACCATTCGAGAGTGTATCGATGGACTACAGTCGTGGATTGCCAAAAGTTGGAAGAGACCGCTTATCTAAATATGCAACTGTCACCACAGCGTCCAAGTATATATCAGCCGAAGAGACAGCTCAACTCTTTTTCAAACTTAATGTCAAATATTGGGGACTGCCTAAGGATATCGCCAGTGATTGAGATTCTCGATTCACTAGCATACTTGGACCGAGTTGTTCAAACTTCTTGATTCAACTTTGAGCACAAGTTCAAGTTTTCACCTACGATCTGATGGACAGACAAAGCGCTTCAATTCTAAGCTGAAAGATTATCTTCAGCACTTTATCTCTGCTTCGCATAAAATTTTGGGTAAAGTTTTTGGATGCGGCTCGGATGCATTTCACCGCCAGAAGAGCTCTTCTCCCAAAAAGAGTCCTTTTGAGATTAGAACTGGCCGGCAACCGTTACTCCCTCATACTGTGGATATCGCTTAGAAATTGTACAAACAGTCAGCATATCTGAAGCAACGTGTGCTTGAATTGAAAAGATCCGAAAAGAATGTTATTGAAGAGATTCTTGGCCATCAAACTACTCAAGCATCTAAGAAATATCTTCAAGAGTACTTGGTCAAATGGAACGGATGCAATAGCGAGTAGAACAATTGGGCAAGCGAAAAGACCTTGAAACTTTCAAACCGTTTATTGAAGTATATCACTCCTTGATGGCTTCGAGAACGTCACCAAACAAATGGGGGAGAATGTCACGGACCGCAGCTCCACTTAAGTCCCGTGATCCTATCGCAGCCGCAGTTTGCCCAATTTCTACCGCACATTGTGAATATTAGTCTATTTTTAGTTGTAATTTCCATTCCATGTAATAACTTATTTCAATTATAATATAGATAGAAAATAAGAAAAGTTTAGTATAATTTTTCAGCATAAATGTTTTTGACATTTTTCTATCATAGTCGGCCCCAATGTTTTAAAAAAGGTAAAAAATTGATTGTTTATGTTAAAACAATTTGAAATAAACATGGGCTTATTATGAAAAACGTCCACACCTCTTATTTTTTGGTATTTTCACCATTATTTTCACATTTTCTTGCGCAAAAAAGGTCATTTTTACCAATTTTCTCAATTAAAATTTATGAAATGACGAATATACCAGCCTCTTTAAATAAAATAAAAACAAAAAGAAAAAAACTAATTGCAACTACAGTCCCAAATTTTTTTAAAAAACGCAAATAAGTTACAAATAAATTATTAAAAGGGTAATAAGTACATAATGTCCCTATCTTTTACCATTATTGCAAAAAACAGTCATACCTTTCATTTTTTATGACATTTTCACCATTAATTACACATTTGATTGTGCAAACCATCATTTCTATCTAATTGCTCAATAAAAAGCTGTGAAATAACAAATATACCCTCATATTTAAATAAAAATATTTTTTAATTTCTAATTCTTTAATAATTTAATAGGGATTCATTTGTATTTTTTAAATAAATTTATTTAGGACTCGTTCGTATTTTTTTTTAAAATTTTTTAAAAATAATTTATTGAGACTTGTTTGCACTTTTTTTTAAAAAAAATTGGGACTACGATTGTAATTATTTTTTAGCTTTTTATTTAGATGTGAGGGCATATTCATTATTTTACAGTTTTTTTTATTAAGAAATTGAATAAAAATGGATAGAAATGATGATTTGCACAATTAAATGTGTAATTAAGGGCGAAAATGTCAAAAAATAAAATGTAGGGACGTTTTTCGTAATAATGATGAAAGGTAGGGATATTATGTACTAATTATTCTTTTAATAATTTATTTTTAACTTATTTGCGCTTTTTAAAAGAAAATTGGGATTGTGGTTGCAATAAATTTTTTTTTCTTTTTGTTTTATTTAAAAAGATGGATATATTCGTCATTTCATAATTTTTAATTAAGAAAATAGGTGAAAATGACTTTTTACGCAATGAAATATGAAAATAAAGGTGAAAATGTTAAAAAATAAAAAATATGAATATTTTCTACAGTAACAATTAAAGGTGATGAGTTATGTGCTAATTACCCATTTTTTGATTAAGAGCGGCTTACGGTTTTTGGAATTCCTCTACATTTATAAATTACTGTGTGAAAAGTGAAACCCAAAAAACCATTAAAACAAATAAAATTGAAACATTCACAATTCATCATCAAAGCTGCCAGCATTTAGCTAATCGACGAACACTTTTTGTGTTTTTATTTCGAATCTTAAATACCCATTGATTGACAGTAGTAGATCCCCGGCGTAACTAGATCTAATTTCTTTGAACTGTAAGGATGCCGGTAGCAGCTTCTGCTATTTACTTCCTCAATCTTCGTGGTGATGTTCTCATCAATCGCCTCTATCGTGATGATGTCGGGTCAGTATCCCTTATCCTTTTGTTTTCGCTTATATAAACATGATATATGTAACGTATGAATTTCTCGAGTATATTGTTGAATTTTGCTATTTGGGGAACTGCCCTTTTCTTCATTTGGAAAAGTAATTGAGGAAGATGGAGAAAATAGATGGGATGCAAAGCTAAACGATCTAAGTTGTGTTTGTGTAGCAGTGAAGTTTGGATGGAAAGAAATCTAAATTTCCTTTTTTCTTTTTCTTTGATTTCGAATGCAAACCTCTAATTTCATGTAAACATGACAAAGGAGGTACCAAAAATATAGAGTTTTATGCACCTTTCATAGGCTTTCTGAAGTTAAAGAACCAGAGATGTGAGTACCGGTTGATACTTAATATGATTTCTGGTGAAAGGTAAACTCAGTTACTACTTATAGGAGAAAAAATCATTTTTGGATAAAAAAATTGAAGTTTTCTAGAAGTTAAAGATTCAAAAATGTGTAATGTCAAATTGTCAACTACTTGTTTGAGTTCTTCTATTTCCATTACCTCTATAGTAGCTTTTTGCAATTCTAATAAACCATAAGTTTGAGACATGATGAAAGATGTATTGCTCAAACTTGACTGAAATGTAGTAATTCACGCCCTTGATTTAAGGTAATCAAATGCAAGAATCATTGGTCTTATTAATCTGTCAATTTATTTGGTAAAGTTTTACAAACTAAAGAAGAGATCCTTAAGGGAGAAGAGAAGGAGAAAATTCCTGTTTGTTTTTCTTTTATATTTTTATCAAAAGTTACAGAAGGAAGGCTTTAAAAACTATTTAACAACTGGTCTCTTGTTTGGAGCTTGTAACTTTTACAATTGGAAGCTGTATACTCTTTTGTTAGTTCTTGGGATTGTATATCCTCTGATGCCCGGACTCTTCGAAATAGTTGGATGGGTATGGGTATGAGATATGTGTCTGATCCTCCAAGTTTTAACCGAACACTTCGTCGTTTTTGCTTCTTTTTATTTTTCTTCATTTTCTTCATTTTCACTTTTGCTCTCTATAAACTTAGCGTCGTCACCGAGAGGGTGGAGAAAGACGGCGGCGCTAGGTTTTACCTTCTTTTTCTTCTTTTGTTTCCTTATTTCTCTCACTGTATTGATGGTTTAGAGTTTTGTTTGTATAAAATGAAAATGAGTTCCATATAGTGCAAATTAGTGTTCAACTAAGTCAAAATTACAATTAAGTTCCTCATTTTCTATTTTATAAAATATTTAATAATTTTCATAATTGAAAACTAAACTCCAAAATTCTAGTTTATTCGTTTTAATCCCTTATTAAATATCCATTTCCTTCATTGTAAATAATTAATTTTGGTCTATTCAAATGATATCTTGGATTAGTAAAACAATTGAAGTTTGAAAAGCGTACCGACGTACCATTGTTTGAAATTTGGACTCTTTTTAGCCATATCTCCGTATCTTACATTTTAGAAAATAAAAGATCCGACAATTAAATACGTATCTGTACCCGATACTCGTATCCGAGTTCGAGCATCATAATGTATATCTTTGTCGTTTCCTTAAATAGTTCAATGTGTTGGTTTCTCATTGACAGGCACTTATTGAACTTTCCTTTTATTTTTACTCTTTTGACCCTTGGGAAATGAAGCTGGTGAGCACTGAGAAGTAAATTATCCAATTTATCTTCATCTTTCTTTAGAAAACTTTCATATCAGCGTTCACAAGTTTTCTTTTCTTTCCATTTATCTTCATTCAAATGCACTGTTAATATGCCTAACTAAATGAAAAATTCTATAGTGTGTGACCTTGTTTCTAGTTTCATTAGTTTCAAGAATTTTACTCGATCAAGTTGCCAAGAGATTTTAGAAGCTTTTCGGAGTTTACTTCTGATTGTTTAACTTCTAGCACTCGTTGAATCTGTTTCTCTATCCCTCCAATGTTCGCTATATCTCTCTCTGTCTCTGATATTGAGGTCAAGTTACTCTTTTGGAAATGTCTATTCGTCCAACGTCTTTAAGGCTATATTTGTCTTGATGGGAGGGGGAGAATATTTAAAACTTCTAATTTTAGAAACTTAAAATGTGATGCAATTACTGGACATTTCCTTCCTTTCTGCTTAAAATTTTAATTTTCGCTTCTCTTCCCTTTTCTCAAAACTAAAGGGAGATGGTTTCTTGAAATTACTCTTCATCGGTTTCTTGAACTGCATTGATTGTCCCATTTTGGGTTTCATATACTTGCATTTGTTTTACTAAATTTTCTATGATGTAATGCTTTGAAGACTTACTGTTTGTTTCACAAACTAATCAGAGGCAATATGGTAGATGCTTTCCGAACGCATATAATGCAAACGAAAGAACTCGGCATTTGTCCTGTGCGGCAGATTGGGGGCTGCTCTTTCTTTTACATGAGAATCAGCAATGTCTACGTCGTGATTGTTGTCAGCAGCAATGCTAATGTTTCTTGCGCATTCAAGTTTGTTGTTGAGGTATCCTTATTGCTGAAGCATATAATTCTGAACTAGATACTCGTGTTTGAAAATAAATTTTTCATCCTATTATGGTAATTGTGCTTGAAGAGATTTTCGTGGTTTCGAAAATCATATAATATGCACGCTGAGGAGTTATGAAGTTGCTATGTATCTTGTAGTTGAAGGCATTATTATTTTACTTCATTCCTCGTATTCAAGTTTCAAGTTCCTAAAATTTAGTTTGATCCATCTCTTCTACCTTTAACTTGTTATTCAAACCAAGGCTCTGACCTGCACCAACTTTGAAGACCTTTGAGTTGAATTTCAGTGTGAACAGTGCCTGTTTCTTTAAATCGGTGCTGTTTTGGATGAAGTGTATGATTGCGCTTATTATAAACATATCTCTTATTTTATTTTACCCTTCTATCAACTTTTTTTGCAGGCGGTTGCATTATTTAAATCTTATTTCGGTGGTGCTTTCGATGAAGATGCTATCCGCAATAATTTCGTTTTAATATATGAACTGTTGGATGGTATGTCACTTTGTGAGAGTATTTACTAAATATTGTTTTATGGATACCAAACTTCTTCTTTTGTGTTTAACTTATACTCTTAATGAATATGCAAGTATATGAGCTGTCAAATTTGACTTTGAATGTAATATTTTTTCTTAAGAGTTATGTCACAGTCAAGACGTATATTATATACTATGCAAGACGAGGGTTTGTTTAGTACCTATGGGGGCCACGTTTCTGAAACATAATCTACCTTTGTCTTCTTACCTGTTCGTTCCAGTCTTTCCTTCCTGGAGTTTGATCTACATTTTAGCATCATTTGGTACGAAATGCTGACATCAATGTGTGTATGGTAGACCTGTTGGCTGCGATCATATGTACATTTTTGTGAAAGTAAAATTCTGCACCAGGAAGGATATTTTGCTTATTCACTCGAAAGTGCTGCAGAGGTGGTTGCACCAGTATAATGTTTTCTCCAATCCTTGAATAAGAGTCTAATCATTGCATTTGAATTGCAGAAATAATGGATTTTGGTTACCCTCAAAACCTTTCACCTGAAATATTGAAGCTTTACATAACTCAGGAAGGTGTACGCTCACCTTTTTCATCCAAGGTATATGCTTGACACGACTCACAATTTTTCATATAAATAATTGTGGAAATGACAATTTGAATAGATATATAATTCTAATTTATATATTAATTTTGGATTTCGTATGGAGGACTATTGATGGATATTACACTCCTTATGATGGATATTACAATCAGTCAATTACTCTCTTATTTTAGGCATAAATTTAAAAAGTGTACATTATTTTATATGGGTATTTTATTCCTAAACTAGTCATTTTAGGCATAATTAGAAAGCATATATTAACATTTCCTACTCCTTAATTTTTTTTTTTACATACAGATATGTCTACTATTTTTGAACAAATCAGGCATTGACTATAATGGGGTTTTTTGAGTCACATTATTTTGAAAATTCATTTTTTCAAAACTCATTTTCAACCACATATTTTTCAATAAAATAATATAACACGTAAATCGAATTTTTTCTTAATTTTTAACCACACATTCTCCAAAAATCACCGATCAAAAATGCATTTTTCTCTCAAAATGGGGCTCAAACAAGGGCTATATTTACAATAATTGAAAGTTTGAAACTTCTCTTAGTGGGTCTCTCACTAGATTTTCTCCCATTTCCTCTACAATTCTTCTTCTCTCTCTCCTTTATGTTTTGTTCCACTGTGGTCCATCAACTATCCTGACTTCTTTTGCCTTGCCAACAAAAAAACAGCCTGCTGACAAACCAGTTCCAAATGCAACTCTGCAAGTAACTGGTGCTGTTGGCTGGCGCAGGGAAGGTCTTGTATATAAGAAGAATGAGGTAGCCTCTCCCACCAATATTATCATGGTTGCATGTCACAAGTATTTCAGTTTATACTGGATTAAGTTATATTTCTTGACAGGTATTTCTTGATATCGTCGAAAGTGTTAATCTTCTTATGTCTTCTAAAGGTAAAATATTTTGTTTACCAATAATTTTAGTTGATGCACTTATACTCGTTTCTCCTTTTAAATTCGACAATTACGCTCTTGTTTCCTTGTTTCTCATTTGACAATTATAGGTAGCGTTCTACGTTGTGATGTAACTGGGAAGGTTCTCATGAAATGCTTTCTTTCTGGAATGCCCGACTTGAAGTTGGGCTTGAATGATAAAATTGGACTGGAGAAAGAATCACAGATTAAGTCCCGTCCTACTAAAAGGTAGCTTCTAATTCATCTATTAAATCCAGTAAATTACTGAACTCATAAAATGGTTGGATGTGAAGTCAAATTTAATGATATGACATGTCAATGCCAGCATAGGAATGTATTCTTCCGTTTCTTTTATTCAATCAGAAGAGAATAGTTAATGCAGAAATGGCCGCTGTATATTGCTCCATCAATTGTCAAGCTCTACGAGTATAAACGTGCAAGTCCTGAAGTTTGTGAGATCTATGCCAAAAACATGAGAAGCTGGTCACTTTCTTGTTGGACTGTACCACTGTATATCAACATATCAGCATCTAGATGATTTACTTTATATCTTACTAGCATTATTAGGTCAAGCAACAACAACTTTTTTCCTTGTTCATACATCTTACAAATCTATGTTAATCATATTTGGGATGTGTGAAGTAAATATTTCAAGTACTTATTGGACAGTTTTGTCATTTGTTTTTGAAAATCTGCTCTCTCCTTAGGTTTGATGTGCATGGTTTTATTTTTTATTTTTTTATTTTTAAGCTATATTCTTGCCATTAATAATATTTATAAATGTTGATGAATATTCTATAAAAAATAATGTGTGCTCTTGAAGGTTGTTTAGATGATTTCAAGTGGGCCATATGAAGTTTTTTGTACAGTTCAAATACTTGCTTTTATTTTTCTAGACCATATAAAATTTTAATAGGAATAATGTTTGTCACTAAACTAATCATTAAGTTAATAATACTTATTTATGCTACCGTTATCTTGTTATTTTTTCCCATACTTCAACTTGCTGCCGTGTTACCTCCCGTATTAGCTGTAGCTTTCTTTATCTTCTTCATGAGATTACTTCCAATTACTTTAGCTTGGTTTACTTGTTAGTGATGTGCAGTTGCCAAAGCTTGTGAGTGAACTGCCTAGTGACATCTCACAGGCAGCAAGTTGCTATATATGCTGATTTTTGAGTGCAATAAAAGGACATCTAGGCAACAATCATTATATCTTTCACGTTGTTTGTCTTTTTTGTTGATCGCCACAACTATGCACGGACTAATCAGTATCTAGCCCCTGCTTGGTTTAGATAAATATCAGATTTTTAGTAAATTTTGATAAAAGTTGATCAAATGTGTTGTTGAAAAGTTGATAAAAGTTGTGGATCCCAAGAAACGTGTGGTTGAAAATGAATTTGAGAAAACATGAGTTTTAGAAAAATGGGGGCCAAACAAAGGCCTAATAAAATGACATCTAGGCAACAATCAATATATCTTTCACGTAGTTTGTCTTTTTAGTTGATCGCCACAACTATGCACGGACTAATCAGTATCTAGCCCCTGCTTGGTTTAGATAAATATATCTTTCACGTTGTTTGTCTTTTTTGTTGATTGCCACAACTATGCATCAACTGATCAGTATCTAAGTGATTTACTTTATAGATGGCTTACATTGGAGTTGAGTAAGTTTTTTATTTTGCCTTTTCTGTTTATTTTTCCTGAGTAGTTTGAGAGTCTGCATGATTGGTTCCAAACTTTTTCTTTACAACTTTATTATTAATTGTGTTGCTTCTGCAGTGGAAAAACAATCGAGCTTGATGATGTTACTTTCCACCAATGTGTAAATCTAACAAGATTCAACTCAGAAAAGACCGTTAGTTTTGTTCCTCCAGATGGTGAATTTGAATTAATGAAGTAAGATGATGTTTCTGTTCTTTCTTTTATTACATGATTAACAATCAGGTTAATGGAGAAGTAAACCAGTGCATTTATTTTGTTCTTCTTCTTTCTGACATGCCCTTCCATGGACAAACTTGCTTTACAAACACCATGTGCATTACATTAATATCATATGGCAGTCCATTATAGATATTTACTCAGCTTTCACGTCTCACTTCAACGACTGTATACTGTTGAATGTCAAATTGGAATAGATGTAGCATCTCTCATTAATTTTTGCTGTTATAATGGTGGTAGAGTAGATTTTCTTCTCATTTGAGCTGTGATGATCAGGAAGAAAGAGAATGAGAACGAGAATGTATATTGTGCTTTATGGTCTTGTGGATAGTTAGAAAGATGTAGTTATCGTCATAATCAGTTTATTTATGGTCTTCAAAGCAATTTGGTACCTGTAGCTTTTATTGGATATTTCTTGGAATGACATTTACGAATTGTTTGGGGAGATTGTTTTAAAGCTAGATTGTAGACTCCGTTATTGGGATTGATTTATTTCACTTCACACTTAACTAGGGTTGGCTTAAAACAAGTATGAATACAGCTACATGTCTGGAGTTGTAGAGCAAGCTTGAACAATAATATGGAGTGCAACTCTACCATTGCATTTTTTGAAGCGAATTACAGAATTACAATATCAAATTCTCATTATTCAAGGGGAACACAATGTTTCACATGTAGTTCCTGTTGGAAACTTATCGAGTCAAAATCAGAATGTTTCATTTCTTGGGAGTAGTAGAAAGTGTACCTTAGGCATTAGGATGGAAAAACTACATTGTGAAGTAAATTGCAGAAGGCAAATATCAAATTCTTGTGATTCGAGGGGAACACAATATTTCATACATAGTTCCTGGTGAAACATATTTTTGGCAAGATTAGAACTTCTCATTTCCTGGGAGCAGAATATAGCTTGGGCATTGGGAAGGAAAACCCTCTGTCCTCCCCCACCCCAGCCCCTTCCATCACCAAACAACCCACACCTTTTCCTGTTCAAGAAGCACGTATTAGGATATGTAATTCGAATATGATACGATACATGTATGTCGATACTCTTTTTTAAAAAATTATGATACACCGATAAGTGTGTGTGTATATACATAAAATATATAAAATTCTACATAATCTCATTAATGTAAAAAATTAAAACATAAGCATGATAATAAGCCCTTGTTTGAGGCACATCTTCAAAAACTCATTTTTCCTCAAATTTATTTTCAACAATATATTCATTAAAGAAAATAATTTTACACGTAAACCCAATTTTTTTCTACTTTTTAATCACACATTCTTCAAAACATCACTATTACAAAATCTATTATCCCCAAAAAATGAGACTTAAACTTGTGCTAAAAATAAAATACTAAAACATTTTATCTTAATCCTTAATTATCCTAATTTCATTTTCTTCAACGTCCCCAACATCAGTTTCTTTATTATCATTAAAAATAACTCTTCAACTCTGGCTTATCCAATGATGGACTAGCAACCTCATGTAGCTCAACACCTTCAAGAGTATCAAATGTGTCTTTGGCAATGTCCACGTTTTAGATTCTCATTTTGAATGGAGATTTAATTTTTTTTGATAAAAGAGATGTGTCTTTGACCCATTTTTACTTAATAAATAACTATTATTATTCTTAAAAACTTATTAAAAATAGATAATATTTATTAAAAATACAGCTAGAGTTCTAATTAATTGCTAACTAGAATTTTTGATTGGAAATACGCAACAATATTAAATCTTTTAATACATGTAAAATCGTGTTAAAAAATTATACATTAATATAATCAAACTCCACTACATATTTAATGAATTGGCTTCTACTGTCAATGTCATATTTTATCAATACCACCTCGGCCAAAAGATACGCCCTACAAAGATGCTCTCTATATCTAAAAAATTTGGCAGTTTGTAGCAGATACACTCAATTAACTTTTCAAAATGCAGTGTGGTTGCTTTTCAACTTGCATCAGGCAGCCACAGGTTTATGACAACTGAAATTGGACACCTTTTGACTAGTGAGCTGTAAGATGAGGCCATGTGTAAAATTTGCAATGGCATCACTTCTTTTATACGAGGATCGAGTTTGCTTCGATGATGGGAATGAATGTGATCAAAGGCAGTACAACCAAACACTTCGAGGGATATATTCAAGTTCAACCGAGAATTAGGGAAAAAATTGTGAAGTAGGTGATTCGAAGGAAAGAGTACAGCTAGGCATACGATTGATAAGATAGTCTCCCCAGAAAATATTTGGCATATTTGTGGTGGACATTACGGTACGAGCAACGTTAAGAAGATGTTTGTTTTTTCATTTGGCAATTCCATTATTGTTGGGTGGGTGGGTGTCAACGCGAACTTTGAAGGATTATCCCATGCATTTGTAGATAGTATCGCAGAGTGGTATTGAAGTATTCAATACCATTATTCTCTCTCAAGATTTGAATGTGTTTGGAACATCTGATGAAAGTTAGGCATACGATTGATAAGATAGTCTCCCCAGAAAATATTTGGCATATTTGTGGTGGACATTAAGGTACGGGCAACGTTAAGAAGATGTTTGTTTTTTCATTTGGCAATCCCATTATTGTTGTGGGGGTGTCAATGCGAACTTTGATGGATTATCCCATGCATTTGTAGACAGTATCGCATAATGGTATTGAAGTATTCAATACCGCAAGATTTGAATGTGTTTGGAACATCTGATGAAAGTTAATAAATATCGAACGTACGTCAGTTTTTTCTTTTAGTAGATAAATCCAACAAATCCAAGTAAGATTATCTATAAATGTGATAAACCATTTACTGTGAGTCCGGTTAGAAACTCGTGAAGGGCTCCATAGATCTCTGTGAATCATAGTAAATAGTTTCGATGGTTTGTATATGGATTTTGGAATAGTAGTACGTTGGTGTTTTTCAAGGTAACAAATTTCACATTGAAAGTCTAGATGTTTTATTCGAAAATATGGAAGGAAATATACGTCTTAAGTATTGAAAATTGTCATCCCCAATGATAGGTCCTGTCCTGAAATACACAGTGAGATTGAGAAGATTTTGCGGAGCAATTGGACTCTTTAGTTGATTGACTAACAGATTTATTGATTACAAGAAAATTTAGGGACATGTAGTATAGATTTTAGAGTTATAAACTCAGATATACGAATACTTTCTTTTCAGATGAGAGACATCTATCTACGATCTTAACTTTGATATTGCTGGTATAGGGTGAGTATCAAGAAAATAGGTGGTGAGAGACCGTTATGTGATTGGAAGCACCTGATTCAATAATCAAGGGAGTTTTATATTTTGAGGAGATATTTAAAGTTTTCAAAAACTACCTTTGTGGGCTAATGAGCTTGAAGGACTGTGTGGAAGGTTGACTCGAAGTTTGAAGGCTGGAAAAAGTTTGATAGAGTTGTTCTAATTGCTCACTGTTGAATGCTCCACTTTTTGTTTATTTAGAATTCCATGTTGGCCGAAACTTGGTAGCCACAATTTTTTAACATTTTGTCTCGATTTTCAATCTGCGAGTTTCCCATGTATATCCTAATAAGTGTCTTCTTTGTGTCCCAGTTTACAATAGCGTTCCCACCAAGGTTGTCCCTTTTGTTGTTTTCGGCCCGACCCATGTGTTGCTCCTTTTGAAGGATTTGTCAACCCAGACCCAAATTTAGATGACCCAACAGCTCCAAAATTGCCTAAATCGAGCTGAAGGCCCAAAATTATTAATTTCAGCCCAATAGCACATAACCCACTTCCTGCCATTGAAGATGATTTAAGCCTACATAGTGAAGTCCTATTTTCATACCCAAAAGCCCAATTCCAGTCGACAGAAGTGCCGACATCTACCCATCGCAGGCTGTCCCCGTCTTCATCAACACTTTTTGGCGATTTTCCTCCCTTCTCACTCGGCAAACACTTCGTGTGCAAAGGGCAGTGGATGTCGACCCAGAATTCTCCCCCTCACTTCGATTAAGGTTGTTGAGGAACTCATAAACCCCGTTCATTTTCAAGCTTTTTCTTGTACTTGACACTGTCCCCGGGGCATTCCCACTCCTTTGATACGAGGACATTCATTTGATTATTTTAGGTTTTACTATTTTGGGCTATATTAAATTGGGTTTGTATTTATGTGCCTAACCCAAGCCCATAACTTACTTACTTTTTAGGGTTATCTATAAGTGGCTTGTATAGGAATTTGGAGGTGGACAAGACCCAGACCATGATGAAATGACATGACAGTAAAACAGGCTTGCTGCCCACGTCGTCTCCTCCTCCTCCTCGTTGTTGTTGAGGAGTATAACACAGCATAACTCATCCATGCAACTCCTTCAGTAGATCCAGGCACAAGAGGGCATGCAGGTGCCCCCAAATATGCCTCACCTTGGCATCTTCCTGCAATATTTCAAGGCCTATGGGGAAATCAATGAGAAGAGGAGGATGAAGCGTAAAGTGAGCTCCCAAAACCAAAGGGGAGAAAGAGACATTAGCCTCATTGAAAGAGATGTGGGGGTCAACATCTTGCAAAGCCATGCTTGAGGTCAACCAGCTGTAGATCGGCTTAATGGAAGGGAAGATATCTTCTGTCCAGAATATGAGTGAGAGAACGAAGACTTGCAAGATCTGCCATCAAGGTAACTTACAAATGATGGTCAATAGGTATAATATTTTTTGCAAATCTAACGACTAGTTTGGATGGAAACCGTGAAAAAGGATGAATCTGCAATTAAAATGGAAGGTTGAGGAGTTAAATGTGAACAAAGCTCACAACCTTTGGGTGGTTTCTTAGGATTGCATTTCATGATAATCTCTAGACTAACTAAACCAGAAGGAAGAAACGTACATTATGATGAGAAGCGCAACTGATGTAAGTGTGATCCCCAAAGTGGTCTGCTGGAGCCTAGAGTTACCTCCAGAAAGGCAGGTTATGGGATGTGAGGAATGAACTTTGTCCATTACTACAGGATAATTATGGGTATGAAGATAGCCTTTAGAATTATGGGAAGATGGGATCTCAAAGAATTGAGATTTGAACATGAATAGGACGCTGTGAAATAAACTACCACATTCATTAGTATTATGGTTAGTTTTAGAATTTTTGTATCCCAGCAAGCTGTGCCAACATTTTATTTCAGCGGGCTGTATTTTTTTAACGCCATCATAGTTTTGGTTAAAAAATTCTTGATTGTTTTGTTTCCTAGCAAGCTCTGTCAATATTTGATTTCAATCGAATGCATTTTTATTAGAAGTCTTAATATATATTTGATTTCAATGGAATGCATTTTTATTAGAAGTCTTAATATTTTGCTTCGGAAAATCTTTATCGCAATGCCTTCTGCTTGTATTTCAGAATCTGCATCTGCATAATATGGAGTAAACTGATTATGTATTGTTATTACTATGCAACTCTCAGAAGATGTTACTTCGATTTTGCATTACATGATGGATTGAAAATTTTTCTCGGCTTATATTTATGCATTGCATAGTGACACTATTGTATTTATCTCTCCATAGCCCTCTTTGTGTTTGAATAGCCGTTATATATGTACCCATCTTTCTGTATACCATTTTATACAAGTGCTCCTCTTACAATCATAAATGCCTTTGCTATAGGTATCGTATCACGGAGGGAGTAAATCTTCCATTTCGGGTACTGCCAACTATCAAGGAATTGGGAAGGACTCGCATGGAAGTGAATGTTAAGGTTAGTCATCTTACTTTGATCTTTTTATTATTGTCTGTGATGTAACATGTCTTTGACACAGTCATGCTTCATCAGGTGAAGAGTGTTTTCGGGGCAAAAATGTTTGCGCTTGGAGTGGTTGTTAAGGTTCCAGTACCAAAACAAACAGCAAAAACAAGTTTTCAGGTGACATCTGGCCGAGCAAAGTATAATCCAGCTATTGACTGTTTGGTCTGGAAGTAAGTATGTGAATGTTTATTTGTGCGACTGCTCCATCTGAACGTGGTCAATTCATATTTCAGATTTACGTAATTTCATTACAATTCTTAGAAATTTTTTATGTGCAATGGTTTTCTGTCTGATTTAAGCAAATGGAGGAAGTGTATCTGAGGCCAAAGATTTCTCATAACCTGATTAGTTTCTCTAGTGTGACCAAGTGTCTTTAAGTGCCTTGTGTGATATGTCTTGCTCTCAACAGATTCACATTTGTGTCTCACTAAATGGATAAATTTGAAGACAATATGCTTGTGTACAATAATGAAAACAAATATTTTATTTAATCAGGAAGAATGGTATAAACTGTTCTGGATATTAAAGGGGTTTGAAACAGTTTTAAAACACTGTTCTGAATGTACAACAATAACAAACTCAGCCTTGTCCCAATAAATTTGGAATTGGCCACATAATACCTTTCCTGACGACTGCGTTCGGTTCATTGGTAGATCTAGAGGAGAGGAAGAACTTAAGCAACACGTGCAACAAATAATTAAATATAACTGCATAAGTTTGAATGGATGGAATACTCCACATTCAATCTTGAGAATTTACATGGTACAGCAAGCCATTTCACAGGCTTTAACAACGTACCAAGCCCCTGTTTGACAACCATATTTTTCAAACTTTTTTTTTCTACATACTTATTTTCAACCACGCATTCACACAATAAAATATTTTGCACGTAAACCCAAAACTATTATCTATTTTTTAATCTTACATTCTCCTAAAAATCGCTATTCAAAACTCTTTTTTCCAAAAGTATGGTTGTCAAATGGGGGCTAAGCAGAGTTTTAGTTGCATCAATATGCTAAGTTAAAATTAGAAAAATACTTGTCTAATCTAGGATAACAATATGGTTTTCCTTATTTAAGGTCTACAACATGAGATCTCCTGTGCTATCCCATAAGCTGGTTCAAATATGTCGTTCACACCGAGCTTGCTAACTAAAGTCTCGAATTGTAGCATCTTTAGTCGTTTAGTGAATATTTCAGCCAGCTGCTTATAGATGGTGGCGAAGGCATGCAAATGGTACCTCATTCCAGCTTCTTTCTGATAAAATGTCTTATCGATTTCAACGTGCTTTAATCCTACATGTTTGACAAGGTTATGGGCAACACTAATGGCAACTTTATTATCACAAAGTACTTTTCATAGGACCTATAATAGTAACCTTCTACTCCTTTAGAAAATTTTCCATCCACATAAGCTCGCAAATCCCATAGTTTGCTTTGGCAGAACTTGCAACAACTGTTTTTCTTCTTAATGTCACCAAGTTACCTACAGTAAAAGCACAAATCCCTGTTGTAGCTGCCTGTTTAAATAGATCCTACCCAATCATCTGTATAGACTTCAATATTCATGTCTTATTTTCTAAATAGTAAAGCTTTTCATGCACTTCGTTTTTGCTGCCTCAAAAATCTATATGTAGCATCAACATGTTCTTTACAGGGGTTCATAAACTGGCTCACAACACAAAGGCTAAATCAGGTCGTATGAGAGAAGTAGATTAATTTCCCGATTTTGATATTGCTCTTCATCCTGGTGGTTCCTCTCGGTACATCTCCGTGGCTTGTGATTAGGATCATTGGGACTGTCAAATGGTTTATAGTTTACAATTCTAGTTTCATTTAGGAGATTCAGCATATACTTCCTTTGAGAAACAATTATGCTCGTTTTGACTGTGTTCTATGATTGAGAAATACCTTAGCTTATCGAGGTCCTTACACTCTCAACTCCTTACCCGAAAATTTCTTAGAAAACTCTATTTCTACTATATTATCCTGGGGTTATGTTCTTGTCTTCTGCACCGGCAACTCATACTCAAGCAGTTGCACCGCATGAAATAGCTAAGGTTACTGCAACAGGAAGGGAGGGGAAGGCACTTAGCTTAGGTACGCATGATATTTTTTTTTTCCATTGTGACAGAAAGAGCTGTGAAAGAAAATGCTGCTTTCGTAGGCGCTCTTCTTAGAATTGAAGCAGTTCTCGAATCAGCTTTTAGGACAACTATGCTTCTTTACTCAATTGAATAAAAAGAATGCATTGAATTTGACGAATAGTTCCTTTAGGAGTTCTCCTTTATAGTGAGTATCTATATAGACGAGGAATGGTGATACCTTTATATCTTGAGTATATTTCACGCTCTTCGTTGACTTAGTGTCAAATCTTATATTTGCTTATGAGCTTGTCAAACTTTATTTTTATCCAAGCTCGACCATAGTCCTTAAATTGTTCATACTTAAACATATGAAGGAAAGGAGTGGACGTGAAGTTCTGGATGACCTGCCTTTAACCACACATACCTTATGTACTTAGTCCTATACTCCAAATCCCCGTGGCAAGTTCATATGCTCAAGCTCCATGTTCAGAAAAAACATTCTTCCCGTCTAGTTGATTCAAAGGCCAGTTAAAGGATGCTGCTTGGAGAAGTAGGACCTTTATTGTGCTGATCTTGGCCTCTGGAGGAAAAGTCTCTTGGTAGTTGATTCCATAAATTTGGGGGAAGTTCTTAGCAACCAATCTTGTTGAAAGAAGGCACTATAAGAAATACCTGCATTTGACCCACGATTACTTCAGAATCTTGGATATGCAAAGGGAGATGTTGAGATTCTTACCTTTTTTATTTTCAAATTATTGCTCCTTGCATAGACACGGAATCTTTTGCTTGAGCGCTTTATTGTGCACATCTCCCTGAAACTGAGTGATCATTTTGTAGTGGTATCACAATCATTCTGGTTGTCACAAGTTTCATGTCAGTGAGTCGGTCGGTTGCAAAGGGTTTAGGGTAGAATTAGATGGGTGAAGGAAAATCTTAGAAAGAGTCTTCATAAAAAAAATCTTCACCGCCATTTTCCCCCTGAAAATGTATTTGACATACCAGGGGTAAGTTTCAAAAACAGTGACATGCTTCCTTGTCCTGAATATCGTACTTGGAAGCTGTACTAAGCAGCTTGGGAGTTACCGCCCAAGGTGCCGAGCACTCCAAGGATTCTGCTCACCATATTTGATTGCTCTCTCGAGTACCAAGTATTCCTAGGATTCTCATTGTATTCTATTGCGACAGAAAGCCACGACACTAGTTGTGAAGAGAAAGCTGTGCTGATTTCGATGCTGGTGATTGAATGTCCGTTGGATGATTATTTTTTATTTTTATTTTTTGTCTATTGCATAGAATCAAGATTTTTCAAGTTTCTGAAAGAAAACAGGAGAGACATTAAAAATGAGGGAGAGGGTTGCTCTCTTGGGGTTTGATTCATATAAATCAATAAATTTCATCTCTGCTTCTCCCTCCTTCCACAGCATTGGTAGCTTTCTTTTATTTTCTTTTGGTTATAAAAAAACTAAAGTTCCAATATTTAATATTATTTGCTGAGCAATTAAAGGTTCTCAGACTTCTCACTATTCATTTTGTTTAATGAGTAATCTTTTAAGAAGGAAAAAGGAGGTCTATTTCTGAGAAGGGAAATATTGACATTTTCTCATTAAAGTAGTTCTTTTTGACGATAATTTGAAACCAGAGCCTTTTTTTCTCTTTTAAAATCACAAAAGGCCTCTGTAAGGAAAATTACCTCACATAATAGCACTGCAGACCTTATAATTTGGAAGTATATTGTACATATTTTCTCTTACATTTCTCTTTAGCTTAATTTTGGTTATACTCTGTTCTTTACAGGATAAGAAAATTTCCTGGACAAACAGAGCCAACATTGAGTGCTGAAGTAGAGTTGATTTCAACAATAACGGAAAAAAAGTCTTGGACTCGGCCACCAATTCAGATGGAATTTCAGGTGACGTAGCTTTGATTTGTTACATTATAATGGTTCAATTAAACATAGTCAAACTATTGTGGGACAAAAAAATGGCATAGATAAGCTTATTTTTGCGGAAGTTTTGCATGTTTTTGATGTACAAAAGAGATAGTTTGGATGAAGGTTATTGGTGGGTTGTTTCAGGGCTTGGGAGGGGAATTGTGTGTTGGTAATGTGGGTGGCTACCATAATCCTGAAACAGAAAGGGTAGTTCTCAATTCGATATTTGTCCTTTAAAAAATTGGTGGCTCGTTTGTTTCATTAACTCTCATTTAAAAGTTTATGTGAAATCACGTAACAATAGTAGTTACGAAAGCCACAAAAGGTTGAATCACAGCCCCAAAAAAGCTAAAATCTTGGTTTGAAGTTTGACCCAATAATTTATTGAACCAAAGAACTAAGACTACGCCACAATATCTCGACCTTGTGATGACAAAAATTATGAACCTTGCTATGAAGAAGTTAAACGCCACAAAGAGTACAAATCTTTGATAAGTTCGAATAGTTTGAACGCCACAAATATTGAAAATATTTGACGAGTTTTGCTCAATTGAGAACAAGATAGAAAGTGAAAAAAATTCACATTATGATTAATTCTCAAAAAATTAATGTCTTTATTGTACAATGAATGTGCCTTTTATAGGCATAAAATAAACTCCTAATCGAAACAGAACTCTAAATCTAAAGACAATTCCAAATAAACTACAAAACAAATCTGAATAAAACTAAAAAACTACAAATAACGAAAATACCCTTAAACTAATTGAAAGCATAAAAAACGTAAAAAGGACCACTAATCAACCGAATTTGACTCTCAAAGTTTGACACAGTCATCCAACAAACTTGTGCAAAATCGAAAGACATTTCCGGATTGTACTCATGGGCGAAAATCCGACAATCGAGTTGAAAGTTATATGCATTTTTGTACATCTTGTACTTTTTCGCACATACTTCATATTCATTCCATTTTCTAATTGGTTTAGAATATTCTCTTCTAATTGATCCTTATCACTCCGGAACATGCAATGGATCATTGTTAGCTTACTTTCCATAATTCCCTCTCTTCAAGAAGATTCGCCCTCGAATCTTGACATTGAAATTGAATATGTTTTTCTTCTTGAACTTTCTTTACCTTTTTCTTGAAGTTTCTTAATTTTTGTTGACCTCTCTCTCTCTCTCTCTCTCTCTCTCTCTCTCTCTTTATTAACTCGAAATAAAAAGAAAGAAAAACCCTGATTTTAGAGCCAAAGCTTAGATACCAATTGAGGCGAACCCACTTAAAAATACTAGCTTCGAAAACCACGAAAGACTGAATCACAACCCCATGAAAGCTAAAATCTCGGTTTGAAACTTGACCCAATAATTTATTGAACTAAAGAACCAAGATAATCACCAACAATATCTTAATCCCTTGATCACAAAAATTATAAACTTTACTATGAAATTGTTGAACGTTACAAAGAATACGAATCTTTGATAAGTTCGAACAGTTTGAACGCCACAAATATTGAAAATATTTGATAAGTTGTTCAATAAGAACAAAATAGAAAGTGAAAAAATTTCACATTATGACTAATTCTCAAAAAACTAATATCTTTATTGTACAATGAATGTGCCTTTTATGGGCATAAAATAAACTCCTAATCAAAACAAAATTCTAATTCTAAAGACAATTCCAAATAAACTAGAAAACTAATCTGAATAAAACTAAAATACTACAAATAACGAAAATACCCTTAAACTAATTGAAAACATAAAAAAGCAAAAAGGACCCCTAAACAACCGAATTTGACTATCAAAGTTTGACAAAGTCATCCAACAAACTTGTGCGGAATCGAAAGATGTTTCGAATTGTACTCATGGACGAAAATTCAACAATTGAGCTGAAAGTTATACGCATTTTTGTACATCATGTGTTTTCGCTCATACTTCATATTCCTTCCATTTTCTAATTGGTTTAGGATCTTCTCTTTTAATTTATCCGCATCATTCCGGAACATGCAATGGATTCTTGTTAGCTTACCCTCCATTATCTTCGTCAAAAGTACATGTTTTGGTTGTTTGTGGTTAAGAAAATTATTTGAGGGAGGGAAGAAAATAAAGTATACAAGAACTAGAAACTTGTAAACACGATTCCAACTAGCAACAAGCCGAGTTTTCGTAAAGAATGTAGAATCAAAAAGCAAAAAATTCACAGAATACCGTATTGCATTTGGTCACCGTGGTTTATTTTTAACATCAAGAGGTTTATTGGATATAAATAAACCATTATATAACATATTAAAATATCATGTTGTGTATGTCAATCATATAAGAAAATAAAACTTAAAATGAGGAACAGAATCCTCCCTTCTCCATCCCTGCGTGCGGAAAAATAGAAGAAAATATCTTATATTTCCCTGGGAAACAAATTATTACAACAGTGTACAATGGTGTGCCAACACCAAACATTATAGAAGGTATTGGATAATGGACTCTCATAAACCTTATTAATTGGTAATTTGGTACAACTTAATCTCTACATTTTGGTACTGTTTATCGGCAATTCTGTTATTTGGCATATTCTATTTGGTCCCTCTCCCTCTCCTCCTTTCCTCTCTTCACGAAAAAAGAACAATCCAACTGGAGTGTGGGTGGAGGTGTAAGGTATTGAAGTGATACTTCTTTATTCGTAGAACAGTAGAGGGAGCCCCGAACTAGTATATAAATTCAAATATTCAACGTATGCATTCACCACGAAAAATAATCTTATTTACTGCAATCTTTTTCTTCTTCCCCACTTTTGCCTTTCCATCTCACAGCAATCGAACTTCTGTTGCAGGTTCCCATGTTTACAGCGTCTGGTTTACGTGTTCGTTTCCTCAAGGTATACTTCCTCATCTAAATGATACGCTGTTTTCTGTTACCTTATGTTTTAAGAGTGCGACTTCATTCATCATATGACTGGCAGGTATGGGAAAGGAGTGGGTACAACACAGTTGAGTGGGTTCGTTACATAACAAAAGCTGGTTCATATGAGATTCGATGCTAGAAAAATTGTATAAGCAGTGAGATGTCTTTAATTTGGATGTGGAGGGAGAAACTATTGTTGCTAGCACGAGTGACAGGAGGAATTATTTGTGAATATGAGTACATTCCTCCTCTAACTTGATGCAGCCTCTCTTTCTGCATGTTTTATCGAGGTAAATGTTATTCACGAAAACAGGAAAGTACAAAGTGATAACTTGAGGTCAATGATACTTTTTGTGGCGGGTTAATATGCGTGTTTGGAATTGTGAAATTTGATTGATACTTAGAACTCTATTATATATTTACCACAAACTATTTTTGTTTGGTTTGACATAGTTTTTGAGTTAAAATGTGTAATTTGCTCGACTTAGAACACTTTTTTTACGCAAATGTAAGTTTGTAATCTGGACTTGTTCTCATGAACCCGAATGTAGAAATTATCCACTATGTTAGCCAACCCAGACAAACATATCCTGCTTGCCTGCTGTAACGTCATCCTACCTCTTTGAATTGGATTTTTTTTTCCTTTTAAATAAATTTTGGTATGTGAACTCTATTTATCGCACTGGAAAAAATACGTGAACTTTGAAAAAAAACAACCATTTTTAGGGGAAATTGCAGTGGAAATCCATGTATAGATATCTTTATCTACATCCAGAAAGTCGTATGCTTTGGGTGAAGTTTGTACGGTTTGAGACCTTTGTCAGCTTGTTGGTCTCCATCTCCAGCCCCTTGCCGGCCGCCACCATCCCATACCAATTCACAACTTTCCTTCAATACAAAACTGAGGCCCGTTCTTGCCTTTTGATATATAGTTAAATTTATACA
>CAIGRB010069575.1:65652-121719 GCA_903798255.1 Fraxinus quadrangulata
CTCTGCAATTCTGCTCATTCAATGAATATGTCACATGCTGCACCTCACTGCCAAGTATATGAACATACCAAAAAATTTATTGCACATGCAAAGATTGAGTTTAATGCAGTATCTGATTTTATTATATGATGCAGTAGTCAGTAAATTTTTGTTATAATATATTATAATTTTGCTACATGTACATTAAAATTTGACAGTTAGATTGACATTGTATGATGTTGCAGGCAATGGCCATTAATTTTAGCAACATTTAGTCAAATATCTAGCCAACGCATAGAGAAATATAAAACTTTTTGTGCAAAAACAATGTACTAGTAGATTAATTCAATAAATTATTACATGGCAATGTGGCTTGTGGTTCATTCGATTTCTATTACATTTGTAGGATACTTAAGCCCTATATATTAAAATCAAATTTTTAGTAGATTTTGATAAAAGTTTATGAAATATGTAGTTAAAAAGTTGTAAGTCTCATGAAATATTTGGTTAAAATTAGTTGTGGACTTTGATTTAAATTAAATCTAAATTTTAATCCCTACCAATCATGGATTTAATAAGTTTCAATACAATTTAGAATTTTTGACATGATTATATTGAACGCTACAACATGAAAATGGGATTATAATATAGGGTGAATAGGAGTCCTCGACTTTTTATGTCATTTGAAACTCCTTCATCAGCACCCCTTGAGCCAAGAATTTTATTCAATGCGAGCATAATTTAATCAATGTCGGATTTTTCGGTCATGAATTTAATAATATTACGACAACACTAAAAATGACAAAGCGACAACACTAATAAAATAATCACCTTCTTTCTTAGTCCAGGATTTGTAAGTGGAGGAGGAGAAGTGAGTCAAGTGACCAAAGACGGCAAAATTGGTGGTGATGGTGAGAGAATCATAGACGAGAGAGAGGGGATGAAATGTCCAGGTTTGGATTTGGGGAATTGGGCTGGCATAATGGGTTGAAAAATTGATTACTACCATTTCACTTTTAAAACTTCCATTAACCGTATAACATACGTTCTCACAGATGAAAAATGAAAACAATTCAACCCCAACCAAAACCCTAAATCAATGATTTCTCTCTACCAATTTCGGGCGATTTCACCTTCTTTTTTGTCTCAGTAACCCTAACGCGCTGAGTCGCCACCTTAACCCGAGGAGGAGAAAATGGTGCAACCCCTCACATACAGGAAGCGGCATAGCTATGCTACTAAATCCAACCAACACCGGATCGTCAAAACACCCGGAGGGAAGCTAGTGTACCAGAGCACGAAGAAAGAGGGCCAGTGGCCCAAAATGCCCTGGTATTGGCAAGAGAATCCAAGAGATTCCTCACTTGAGACCTGCTGAGTACAAAAGATCTATATTATCAAGAAATCGGAGGACTGTGAACCGTGCTTGTGGTGGAGTGTTGTTTGGAGGTGCTGTAAGGGAAAAGATCATTAGAGCTTTTTTGGTGGAAGAGCAAAAGATTGTGAAGAAGGTTTTGAAGATTCAAAAGGCCAAGGAAAAGGTATCTGCTAAGAGCTCATGAGTGAGTCATGTGCCAATATAGTTTTGGATACTGATTAGTCAAGGATTATTGGAATGGTATTCTGCGATTTCCATGCTTAAATTATG
This sequence comes from Fraxinus quadrangulata, assembly GCA_903798255.1. Classification (NCBI taxonomy): domain Eukaryota; kingdom Viridiplantae; phylum Streptophyta; class Magnoliopsida; order Lamiales; family Oleaceae; genus Fraxinus; species Fraxinus quadrangulata. The sequence continues at coordinate 67,280 of CAIGRB010069575.1, forward strand.
TTTGTTTATTAGATTTTGTCAAATGACTGTAAACTAAATAAATAACTTAAATCACATAATTAATACTTTCTAAACTATCAAAACCACAAAACCCAATTCAAATTCCCGATACCCAAAAATCTGGTAGCATCCATGGCAACTTTCTTCTTCATGCTTATTGAGAAAATCAAGCTTATGCATTTTTGCATTTATTTCAATAGAATATGTTCACAATTGAAGTGTTTTTCCTGCAATTACTGCCTTTGTTAATTTTTCAGTACTACTACTACTACTACGATCAAATCGGGTGAGATCATATCCTTGGTTCCTTATTTTAGTTTTATAACTTCGTTGATTTGATTAATATCTGTAACTCAAGTGTTATTTGCAGCAAAAAATATATGTATGGTGTTATATTACTTCATTTTCGCCGTTAATAACTTCTATTATTGGGTGTTAAATTGATTGTGATCCTGAATATTTCTCCAACACCTTTATTGTTTGTTGTAATTCTAGTGCTTTGCTTCTTTATTGTTAACAAGAAATGCTTGTGAAAAATGGAAACCGTGTACCTATAGAGTTTAAGTTGCTCAAATTTGAAGGACAGTTCGGAAATTTGGGTATCTTGCTTTGTTAAGAATCTACGTCAGCAGTATAGCTCAAGAGTGCCCAACTTTTATTTTTCGGAGTTGATGGTTTTAGAATCCAATACAAAAAAAGTTGTTAATTAGATAGATTGGAGAAAATATAGTAAATGCACAATCTCATAAAAGGTTTGACTTTTGATCGGGAGGTTCTAGGCTTCATAAAAGCCATTGAGGGTAAAACCCTTAAACTGATTTTTGGTGTGTTCATCTCTTAGCCAAATGGTTAACAAAGAGCGTGTTAGATGTTCCACCTTGAGATTTGTAGTTTGTCAATTTTTTTAAAAAAAAATTCGTCACTTTTTTGAGTGTCACTTTTTTTGAATTTTGTCACTTTTTGAGTATTTGTCATTTTTTTAGTCTGTATAATTTCTTTTAATTTGTGCCACTTTTTTGAATTCGTCACTTTTTTAAAATTTATCACTTTTTTTAATTTTGTCACTTTTTTTAGTCACCTTCTTAATTTTTATCTTTTTTTTTTTTTTTTAGTGACAAACATTAATTTTTAATAAAAGTGACACTAACTTTTAAAAGTGATATTGTTTTATTATTATTATTATTATTTTATTAAAAAGTGACACAATTTTTATAAAAAAGTGACATTTTTTGTTACCTTTTTTTAGTGACTCTTTTTTGTATAATTGAGATTTAAGAATCTCTCAACAATGTTGGTTTAATTAATTTAAATGAAAAGTTATAGTTACTTTATTGAACTTATTTCAATGTTTTAATTGGTGTTTTCTCACATTTTTAAATTGTTGTCACATTTTTTTAGTGTTTGTCACATTATTTAGATTTCTTTCATTTAATAAAAGTGATATTGTATGTAAAAAAATGACACTTAACTTTAAAAAGTATGATTGTGTCACTTTTTTATAATTTTACACATATAAATAAATGAAAACCCAATACTAAAAAAAAATTAAATGGACTAAGTCTAGGGCCTACGCTGTATGCACTGGACTGTGAATGACTCCGCCCTGCCCATTGATCATAGGAAAGGGAAGGTCCTAGCATATTCAAAAATTATAGAGGACAAATAGCCATTTCATTATTCTTAATTAAGATATTGGAAAAATTAAAAAATAAATAAAATAGTTTTTAAAAAATGGTCATATTCTTCATCCCCATCCCACTCAAAGACACTGAACACCATAATCACACACTCAGCACCACGCCATTTTGAAGCAAAAAATGGCAACGTTTGAAGGGGGAAGGGGATCCATGTATTGGTGAGGGTGTGGTGGTTCCTGTTGGTGTGGTAGCCTTGGTTGTTCTGGTTGGTGTAGTAGCACTGGTAGGGGGTGAGTGGGGGTGGAAGACGATGACCATGTTCTTTTTAAATTTTAGTTCTTTTCTTTTTGGTTTTTTGTTGAAGAAATTTTTAATTTTTCGTCCATATTTAGCTTGAGATCTGTTGTTCAAATTTGGTTGTCTAACTGTCACTTGTGTTTAAAATAGGTGTAAAATGATATATCAATAAATCATTGATGGACAACACTTTGGACTCCATTTTATCTAAAATACATTTTTTTCCATCCTCTTTTTAACAACACATTCTTTAATAAAATAATATTATATATAAATCCAAAACATTTTTTTTATTATTTAATCACACATTCTTAAAAAAAAAAGAGATCAATCTTAGAAATTATATTTTCCCCAAAAGCACATTTTATTGGAACCCAAATAGAGGCTTAATCATTCCATTTCTAATATTATTAATATTACTAATAATAGAGTCAAGTAATGGTTTACATACAGATGATGTAAAAAAAGAGTGAATTTTTTTTTTTTTTTTTTCCGATTGAAAAAAGTCGGACCCAATTATATTTCACTGTATCATGTGTATATAAATCATTATATACATATATCACAATCGTACCATAATATGCTAGTCAAATGGATTGACATTCCATTTCTAATATTATAATATTATGACGATGTATAATAAATTAGATTGATAAAACATCCCATACATTTAAAAGGAACAGAATGTTAACATAATACACATCTGAAAATATGTTGCAACTTGATTATCTTAAAAAATAAATAAATAAATAAATAAAAATCTGTTTCTCTAGTTTCTTAACTCGGAAATTTACTTATTAAACTACATTTCTTTAAACATAACTCAAAATTTTTTACTTGTTCAAACTACATTTTCTTTCCAATCACGAGGCACGAGTTCAATCAATCGTCATAGTCCTTAACTTGCAATGGGGAATAAACCGTAGTACGAGTATTTGAGGTTAAACCCCAATCTTGAGGGTCCCCCACTGCCCCGAAATCGCGGGATGTGCCTCAACATGTCAGGGTACAAGAGCTACCATACTGGAGCCCACAAAGAGTCCAATAACAAATCTTGTAAGAGGCAGGAATCGAACCTTCACACTGCAGTTGCCAGCTCAACAGAGACTACCTCATTCTTGTCATTTGCACCACTGAGCTATGTCCCGGGGGGGGCGTATTTGATAAAATATTAAGCAATACACATGCTTGTTATTTCTAATTAGGGAATTTGCTTAAAAAGTCTAATCAACAATAATGTTTGATAAAAAGACTTGCACTAAATATTTTTTTGGTTATCTAGCCTTTAGTCTATTTTATTACGTGTAAAAAGTTCTTCATTTGAAATGTCTAAAATGTTAATTTTGAAATCAAAATTTACCAAATCTCCCAAAGATAAATCACTACTTTCATTTTCACTTTCCATACCCAATTTAAAATCAACAACAAAAAGGCATGCTACCTTTTAAATGACTCAGCACCATTTTAACTAATTTCGTGTTTGTATCACATTATGTTTACTTGTATCCACAAGAAAATGAATGAAAACTAGTTATGTGGAGTGAAATTAAGAGTCCATGACCTAAAATGGCATGTTATTATAAACAGCATAATGGCGTTTTAATTAATTTTGTTTCCATTTCATTTTATATTCTCTCATGCTCACACAAAAATTAACATAGACAAGTTTTCACTATATTTAGAGTGAATTCAAAATCCCATAACCCAAAAGGACATGTTTCCGTTTTAAATAATTGGGTGTCGTTCCACCTAAATTCATATTCATTTCACTTTATTTTCACTCATATCTACATGAAAATAAATGAATGCAATTTTTCATTACATTTGGATACCAATGTCGATACAAATTTCATGTGACTATGACAAACATTAATGTTTAGTGAGCAAACTACACTAGACTTAACTACGTACTAAAGTAACTCAATTTCGATTGTTTTTCAATTATGAGACAAGATATTCAATAAATTTAGCTTGTTTAACTTGTAAAAGTCTTATAAAATATTCCACGATATGATTGACTAGTTTGGAGTGAAACCGAGATCTCATGACCTAAAATGGCATGTTGTCGTTTCAAATGGCTAAGTGCCTTTCAACTATTTTTGTGTTCATTTTACTTTATGTTCATTTGTATCTATATGAAAATGAACGAATGCAAGTTTTCATTATATTTAGATACCAAAATCACTACAAAAAGTTAACAAAATAGTGACCAACAATATTGATCCGAGAGTAAACTACACTAGTTTCACTATGAACGAAGATAAATAATTTGAGTCCTAGTATACTCAAATTACGAGATAAGATACTCAATAAATTAGTTCGTTTAACTTGTATAAGCCTTCTATTCCAAGATATGATCGACTAGTTTAGAGTAAAATCGAGACCCCGAGACCCAAAACGACATGCTATCGTTTAAATGGTTGGGTACCGTATCAACTAATTCAGTGTTCGTTTTACTTTATGTTCACTCATATCCACATAAAATGAACAAATGTAAGATTTCACTACATTTGGATACTATGGCCAATATAAAGTTCATATGATAATGATTAACACTATTGTTCTATGAGTAAACTATACTAGGTTTTACTATAAATGAAGGTAAGTAACTTAAATTCCTTTATATTCCAATTATGAGATAAAGTACTCAACAAATTAACTCGTTTAATTTGTACGAGTCTTCTAAGATATCACGACTATGATCGAATAGCTTTCAAGTGAAATTCGTACGACACATATGGACATATAAAATATTTGTGTGGAAGAATCTCCATTTGCATTGAAATTGGAACAATTTTGACATGAATGTAACACGTGACATGCCCCGGCTGCGTCCCCCTCTTGCATGCCGCCACGTCCCTATTATGTCCCCCTGTTCAGCCCCCCTCCATTTTCTATTTTTGCATACAAATTTGAAGTGTTTCACTATTATTTATTAATTATAAGATACTAATGTACTCCATGATCTTCATTGTAGGAAAATATGGCATTAAAATTGTAAGACACCTTCAAAAGAGGAGAAAAAGGAAAAGGAAAAGGGAAGTAGACCGAAGATTCTTCAAATTCCGTCTCTACATCCATCATCTTATTAATATCCGGCGAGTCTTAGTCTCCCGCTCTTAATTTAATTTTTAACTTATGATTATAAATTGTTCTACCTTGAGGACAATCTAGGATTTAAATTTGAGGGTGTAACTAGTTAGCTATAATTTCTTGTTCGCTTGATGTAATAAAAAAAAAAAAAAGTGAAAAAGTTGAAAATTTTTTAAAAATATTTTCTTATTTTATATGTATTTGCGTGAGTTGGATAGCTTTGACAACTATGATTATGATTATTTAGAATTATTTATGATACATAAATTTTTTTTTCCTTATTTGATACTTCTTCATGCTAGATATGTTGAACACAATTATCATAATAATAATTATGAAGTTTTGATTAATTATCTGATAGAATATGTTAAATTAATTTTGAACTTAAGTTGATGAACCGAGATCATAACACAACTACTTAACCAATTGAAAGAAATAGTTTGGGGGTGATTGATCCGTTGTTGGGAGTTATTTAGATATGTGTTGATTCCGTGTGTGTTGAATATTTGTGTGGAATATTTTGGCTAACAAGTAGAACCTACGTAGTAACCATCTACTAGGGGTTTGATTTCAATTACTTATAAAAAACAAAAAAACAAACGGCATTGCATTTGTCGTGACAAGTAGGAAAAAGTTAACATATATTATTGTGTGAAACTAGTCTTGAGTAATCCGGCCCTATTAATCACCAATGTTTAGAAGACGATCTACTAGGAAAGAAGGTTGCCTGTAATGTAAAGTGAAGAATATCTTTGAAAACCAAAGAAAGATCCCAAAAATAGAAGAATGTACACAATAAAAGAAAAGAAAAACATGCTATAGTGTGTTAAGGTAGTGACAAAATAACTATAAGCACTATTTCTTCTCGGCTAAGCCTTGGATATTTAATGTAGAATTTAGACTTCTAGTGAGGATCATTATCCTAGTTGAAGCTTGGAGGTTGTGATATTCAAATCTAGGGAGAATCATCACATATTGTGATAGTGACTCTTATTGGTGAAACCCAGCTAAACACGAGTGAGAATGAAAAGAGTGTTATGTAATCAACCTTAGAATAAACATTCCGGGTATGTGAATGAAAAACAAGTTTAGGGGTGTGCATCCCATGCAAGAGAGAGGAATATTTGACTATAAGGAGTAAGGAAATAACCAGCCTAAAAGTTCATGATTGTTAGATTGATTATGCATACACACACATGGATCGAGCATTGAATGGGTAAAGAATTAGTTTTATTTGCATTGCTTATAATTTTTTTATGAATAATCAAACGATTTCATATATAAGTTTGGCAAGGTTATCTAATGCTTTTATGTTTTTGTTTGTATGTGTGTTTAGTATATAGTCTTGCTCGGGATTAACAAGAGTTTAAGTTTGGAATATTTATAAGTGTATTTTATACGCTTATTTGTGCTTTGATTCTTATTATTTATCATTATATTGAGTGGATATCTACTTAATTTAGGTTGTTTTATGATTGATTTAGGCAAAACTCGGATTGAATAAGTTTGGATGAAATCAGATTGAATTGATACAAAATTGAGGAATGGGGACAAAAATAATCAAGTCTTGATAATGAGGACATGCCATGCAGATCTTTAGGACTTAGGATGCAAATAACTTATTGTGGAGAATCAAAGTGCACTTAACTATAAAAATTCAGATTTTGTTGGATTCCTAATTACGCTCAAATTCAATATTGGAGATGCATTAGAACTCCCTTTTAGAGTTATTCTAGATTTCTATATATAGTTTTCATTATTTTTTTATGGGACAAACAATTTTAGAGAGAAATACATAATCATTAAGATCAAATGGCGAAAAGTTAGGATTTGAAAACTTTCGAGATTGAAAAAATTATTGGTGTAAGATCCAATTCTTTCCATTATCAAGATTTCAAAACTTGGTTACGAATTTTATGCGTATTTATTGTTTTTTTTCAATTAGTATGAGTAGATAAATTCATACTTAGGGCAACAATATAATCTAAGTGTGACCCTTTAATTTAATTTTATGTGTTGATTTTATTTATGGATTTTAATTCTTTGAATTATTTGACCAATAATTCAATGATCTTGTGACTCTATAACGAGCTGAGAGGTGAGTTATAAGTTTAAATCATATAGTAAAATTCGAAAACTAGTATAAAAGTGTAGAGATATTTTCTAATTATTGCGGTGGTTACACGGATTCTTAGAGATTTAATGCGTTTAACTAAAGTATATTCGGATTCACATAAAGATATATAATTGATTTAGTTAAATATAATCAATCTAAACTTAAGAGAAGTAAATTGAATACTTTAGAAGAATTCTACTAAACAAGATTAGCGAATCAAATGAGATCTATAGATGAAATTGTAAGTCTTAGTATCAACATTCATACTTGTAAACCCGAATTTGATTAATTGAGTGCATTTAGATAAAGTTAGTATAATTAGAGTAACTTAGATAATCAATCACCAAACTATATTCTTTATTTTTAATCATTTTGGAGTTAGAATTAATAAATTAAGTATTAAATTATGGTTCTCGTGGGAACGGTCATCTAGAATCATTGGTCCAATATATTATTTGTTACGATCCGTACATTTACGGGATATAAAATCGACAACAAAAATATCACAGAAGTCGAATCTTCAACATCTAGAAATATCCCCGTGGGGATAGGTGTATCATACCTAACTTGTTTTCCACTTAACTCTCTATGTTGAAGATATAATACTTCACGTATTCTAAATTACGATCATTATAGAAGAATCAACATAATTAGTTCGTTGTCTAAGTTTTCATAACTTTCCGTAAAAGAGCATATATTGAGTTATGGAACACACGTGGAATTAATTGAATAATTGTGGATATATTAAGTTCTTTGTGAGTTATTCATATTTTATGCACGAATCGAGTTCAAATTTATAGTTGTGAAATTATGTATAATCCATGTGCTGATTCTAATCCAAGGCATTACGGAATTTGTCATGATCCAATATTGGAAAGTCTGACGAGGCAAACAATTTTATATTATAATTGAAGTTTGTACAGAATGATTGCATATGGTATTAATTTCATTCATGTCCTAAATGATTTATGTCTTGGCGTTCATGTCTTTTAGTACGAGTTTATTCAATTTAATTTTTGTACGAATGCATACGTTACATAATGTTCTTTCTTGTTATAATTGCTCCAATTCAAAATGGCCAACTGTTATGTTTTGGTTAAATTCGGACTCCAACTTACAGGATTTGTTTATGCTTTTGATTATATTAAATGAAAATATGAAAGCGTGTGACTTTTTTTTAATAAAGTCTAATTGTGTCTACTCGTTTGCTAACATATCTTGTCAAGCAAGAGTTATGAGAAATTATGCAGATAAATTCCTTTGGAATACATCAAATCCCAAGTGAATTAATGCAATGACCAGTCTCTATGTCTAAACCGTTAATTTACGTATTGTCCGCTTTGTGAAACCCATCTTACCCCTTAAAGATTTCTGTTGCGTCTTCGGGATTTGAACACATGACTTCCCTTTAATAGAAATTTAAGTTGAATCTTGATACCAATTGGACAAGTTACAACTTAAGTCTCTCTTAAGGGGATGCCATGTATTCTAATCATAGGGACTCGACAGAAATTCATGAGAGATAAGATGGGCTCAGGCTCTTTCAGAGCGGGCAGTATGGAAGTTAACAGTTTGGGCACAACGGTTTGGGCACAATATATAAGTTAACGACTGTTACCAATTAGTTCTAGGATTCAACTTACATGTCCAATTGGTACAAGAATTCAACTTAAATTTTTCTTAAATGAAGGTCTGTGTCTGAATCTTGGGAAATGTGATAAAAATTTGTGAGGGGTAAGTGGGCATATGTCCACCCAGATCGGACAGTATGTAAGAGAACGGTCGAGCACGAGACCTGAATCATTACAAAAAAAATGCGTACTTTTTTGTAATGATTCAACATCTGTGTCCAAACTGTTAATTTATGTACTGTCCGTTCTGGGAAAGGCTGAGTCTATCTTACTCACGAATTTCTATTGCGTGCCCATGATTCAAGCACATAATCTCCCCTTAAGATAAAGTTAAGTTGAATTTTGGTACCAATTGGGCAACTTGTATCAATTGGTACCAAGATTCAATTTAAGTTTCTCTTAAGGTGATGTCATATGTTTGAATCCTGGGGATGCGACAGAAATCTGTGAGGGGTAAAATGGACTCAACTTTTCTCAGAGCGAACAGTATGTGAGTTAACGATTTGGGCACATAGTTACAATTGAAATATGTTAACATATCCTCATGAGTATTTACTCATGATCCTTTTTAATATTTTAAGCTGCAATTATTTTCTATTAAAAAATACTCAATTGGTTGTCATGAGGTGCTTGGTCATGGGCTTCTATAATGATATGGAACATATGTAGAATCAAATGTAGGTAGTTGGGTGTTGAAATTGCATTGAAACGGAGATCCATATGGACCAAAATGCTTTTTTTGAACTTAGATAAGTAATTTGTGTTATATTGATTTTAGTAGGGCGATCGCCCAACATTAATTTTTTTGTTCATTTTGCTTCCAATTGTTTTTACACAGTTGTTCACTTCCAAATCACATTTGACTAGAATTTGAACGATATTCCAACAATTCCCCACTTGTTCAAGTATATAATGAGTTCAAACTCAAGTTTAATGACATTTATGCATAAAGTATAGATATTTTTCGAGTTGAATCCAATCTTAATGTAAATGTCACAAAGTAGCATCGAAATCACATATAGCATAAAAGCTTTGAACATAATTCCATACAATGATGCCGATGAAATCACATATAAAAACATCACGCGTTCCAAGTTTCACACAATCTTGTTTAGCGCTCTAATGTCATTGGACTTCTTCTATTCATAAACTTTTAAGAAAAATACTCTAACTCTCTATTGAGGCGGCACCACCTCGAAGTTTGTTTAGGTGAAGTTCTTCCAGTATCTTTGTTACTTGTACTTGGTACTGAACTTTATTAAGAGTTTAAAACTCAACCCTCACTTCAGTAACAACACCTCGAAATTTATAGGTAAATTTTTTGCAGTATCTTTGCTACCTTTAGAGATACTTGATCCATCGATCCGACCTTTATGAAGAGTTATAGAAACTGAACCATCCTATTCATGACAACCAGTACTTATAACCTATGATAGGATTTAAAAGAATAGTAGGTGTTAAATCTATTCACTTATCGAATGACTTGTTGTTACCCTTTGAACTCAAAGTATACTTGTTAATATAGTTAGGTAGGGTTGTCATCATTTAGTTTTAACCTCATCCTACAAGTTTTTGTCCATACTAATTCTTTTGTGAGCGGTTTAGTGAACGGATCAGCCATATTCTCATTTGACTTCACATAAGTCAGTGAAATTATTCCATCTTTGATTGATTTCCTCACATAATCATGTCTTAGACTCATATATCTAGACTTGCCATTATACACTTCGTTGTATGCTCTAGCTAAAGTTGCTTGACTATCACACAAGAGAGATATGGAAGAATTATTCATTTCTCCCAATGGAATTTCATACAGTAAATCCCCAAACCATTCAGCTTCTTTTTCGATTTCAGCAAATGCCAAAAATTTGGATTTCATAGTTAAGTGTGTAATATATGTTTCTTGAATTTTCAAGAATTGCACCTCCTCCAAGAGTAAATGCCTAACTTGAGGTGGATTTATTCTCACCTACACTAGATATCCAGCTAGCATTAGTAAATCCTTCTAGTATTCTCAAAAATTTAGAATATTATAGACCTAGATCCTTGATTATTTTCAAATAACCAAGAACCCTCCCTATAGCCTTCCAACATTCTTTACTTGGATTGCTAGTAAACCGACTAAATTTACTAATTGTAAATGCTATGTTAGGTCTTGTACATTGCACATCATACATGAGACTCCCGATAGCACCTGTATACTCAAGTTGTGCTATTCCATTATTCTTTACAAGTTTCAAATTTGGATCAAAGGTAGTGTTAGCCAATTGTAATCTTCAAGTAATTAAACTTATTAATTACATAATCAACATAATGTGATTGGCTCAACATATAATCCCCACTAGTCTGGGTGACTTTGATACCTAGTATGGTATCTAGTTGACCAAGATCTTTCATTTTGAATGTAAAAGATAGAAATCTATTTTGTTTTCTTTATACCCTGCATTTGATTGCTCACAGTCAACATGTCATCTACGTATAAGCAAATGAGCACAACATGATTATCATTGATTTTTGAATATAAACATTTATCAATACTATTATATTTAAATCCAAAAGACATTATTGCTAAGTCAAACTTTTCGTACCATTTATCAACACATTTATATTTAAATCCAAAAGACACTATTATCTTAATCCATAAAATGATTTTATTAACTTGCATACTTTATCCTCATTTTCAGGTAGAACAAAACCTTCCAATTGTTTCATATGTTCTCATTAAGGACTCTATTTAAGAATGCCGTCTTAACATCCATTTGATGTATATGCAAATCATATATAGAAACTAAGGCGAATAAAATCGTAATTGATATTATTTGTGCAATTGGTGCATAGGGTCAAAGTAATATATTCTTCCTTTTCTTGAACCCTTTGGTCACCAACCTAGCCTTAATCTTTAAAGTAGTAAGAGTACTGTCTACATTGTACTTCCTCCTAAATATCCATTTACAACCTATATGTTTCAATCTAGGTCGTAAATAGACTATTTTTCAAGTGTTGTTTGACATTATTGAATCAATTTAATCATTTATAGCAATTCACCCGATCCTAACACTATATCCTTTCGAGCTCTTTTGCTCATGCGAAGTTTACTTGTTTCAACATCCTCGGAAAGTGTTTCTACTTGTGATATTGCAGAACTAGGAATCTCCCCTTGAGGTTCCATCAAAGAATTATTATCTGAAGATAATAAATTCTCAAAGAACTCTACTTCATGAAATTCAATAATGACATTGGTTTTCACGTTCAATAAATTATATCACTCTCTGTTTTGGGCATATCCTACAAAAGCGCATTTAATCTCTTTAGGACTCAACCGAATCCTTTTAGGATCCATGTTCTTTCTATAAGCAAGACACACCCACGCTTTGAAATATGATATGTTCAGTTTTTTCCCTTCCCACAATTCACAGGGAAAAAATCTTCTAGAAGGAATCTTATTAACGACAAACACTTAATAAAGCTTGACCCCATTTTGTTCGATGACAACTTATCACTTAAGAACATAGCATTTATCATTTCAGTTAGTGTCATATTCTTTTTTCTCAGCCAAACTATTTTGTTCGGGGATTCTAGGTGCACTACATTGATGGATTATGCCATGTAGTCACAAAAAAGATTAAATTCATTAGAGAAGTATTCACCTCCCTATCATTCCAAGAATTTTAATATTTCTATTTAATTGATTTTTTTCTTCGGCTTTGTATATCTTAAGCATGCTAAATGCTTCTGATAGCCCAAGAATAACAAATCAAGAGAGGATGAATTGATTTTTAAAATTTTTCAAAGAATAAACTTAAATCAAGTAAGTTAAGAACACGATTAATTAAGTAATAATCTTATGTAAATAAAAACAAGTAGACCAATCAAATAATAAATGTAAATGAAATAACGATAAATAAAAGGGAAAATAGTATCCAAACAATATAATTGTGGAATTGATTATTTGATTGAGGTCATTATAGTTCTTTATATGGGGACAGTCATACTTTGGTTATGTTGGATGTTGCTATGCCAAAAGTCGCTAATACGGCGATGGTTCGAGTATGTCAAGAATGATATGAACGTTGTGAATAATCAATAGAGGATTCGTCACTCTTAGGCAGTAAGAAATTATGATCTACATTACATTTACTTAAATTGATAACAAAATTCATGGCCAAGATGTGAGTATAAGTCGAAAAAGAGTGTTCAACTTACATTGACTTAATAGTGGGATGAAAGATATGATCGATAATTGAGATTGACACACATCCAAATATTGTAATTGATCAGATCATATTGATGAATTGATTATAGTTTCATGGTAAACAAAAAATTTTGATTTTGTCATTCTACGTGATATTTTTCATCACATATATTACTCAAATATATTGCAAGATGTCAATTTGAGACAACAGATGTGAATTGATGATAAATTAAAAAGTGGTATTTTAATCTATTGATTCCTATCACAGTTTCTATCTAAACGTAAAGTAGATCCTTGGTGAGAATTGAAATTATTTTATTTTAGCTGTGCATGATTAAGTAAATTCTCAACACGCACATCTTCATTGCAAACTTAGAGTCTTAGGTTTTGCTTGTTTCATATTTTCTAAAACTCATTTTTCTTCAAATTCATTTTCAACTACACATTCTCTCAACAAAATAATTTTTTATGTAAAGCCAAAAAATTTTCCCTTCATCTTAACCACATATTTTTCAAAAAAAGTCACTTTCCACAAAATCACCAAACAGGGATTTAATCTTGTAGCACCAAAGACTAAAGTCTCTCAGGCCATTCTCTATGTCTACCTTATTAGAGTTCATCTTATGATAATTCCTCAATTGGGTAAAGATCAACTAGTCTAAAACCACTTTAAGAACCTAGTCCTTGCAAAGTATTATACATTTAATATCAAGGGAACAATTCTATTATGTTATGAATAGAGAACACTATTTTGCAAACCAAAATATGACTTCAAGAACCATGATTCAGTTTTAGCAAGTGAATAAAACTTGCATCCAATTTTATAGTGAACTAGATCACATGTAGATTCCTATCATTCTTTATTTCACCATTAAATCTTCACATTAAGCATTGATGGGAATGTATCACTATGCTTAGACCCAAATATGTGAAATTAATTAATAAAAAGCAACATGTCACTTATTTATTATTCTTAGATGATTAAGGTTAAATACAATTTAAACCCTAAGTTAAACAATCACAAACATTTAGATCGAAAGCTTAAAAAGTAAATAACACTTGAAATTGATTATGGAGGAAAACCCCTTGAAAAACTCTTCACAAGGATCAAAAACCTCGTAAATCTCGCAAAAAATATCCACTAGAAAAGTTAACTTGCAATTGGTCAAGACACTGTTAAACATTAACTGATAATCACCCAACTTGTAAATCACTGAATATCCTCTTTGATTGTGCGCACCTCTTCTCCAACTTCAGAAATCTGAAGGCTTATAGGTAAGAGAAAGGGTTTTTGGCGTTTGATCTTTAGATCTTCTGTGTTTTGATCTTTGGTTGAAGCAAGAGATTATGGAATATGTAATTGATCTTTGGAGTATATTTTCTTGACTAAAATTAAGGCTCAATCGACAACATAATATGTTTCAGATTGATTATAAAGAATTGATCAGGTGGTTGAATTAAGAGATCATTGGAATGTATTTTGGATCTTCAATAATATGAATATGAAATAATGATTCAACAAGCTTTGGGACGGACCTATGCTTGAATATATATAATAGGTAGTATTTGAGGTTGAATAGTATAGGAAAACAACTTTAAAATTGTGAACAAAACTTTTTCGGATGTAATCGTCCTTGAGGGTTGACTTTTCGCCTAGCGAGCAGTGACTCCACCACTTGAGCGTGAAAGTCGCGCTAAGCGAGCTGCCAAGCTCCTGTTTTGAGCGCTCGAGCGCGTGGTTTTACTTTGACTTTTCTCCTTTGTCCATATTTGACTCATTCATGACCTATACTACCAATTCTTTATTATTTTGACTTCAATTAAAACTCAATATCTCATGATTTTGAATATGAAAATTGCCAAATACAATTTTGGACCTAACAATCTCCCCCTTGGCATTTCGTGACAAAATCATCATTTCAAAATATAAATCAAAACAACCTAACTATTTACCCAAAGTCAATTACCAAACTTCAACTCAACATCTTGTCATACTTGTTTCCTGAACACGTAAAAATAATAACACCATGTGTAAAAAAGTAAGAGAAACCGGCAATTAAAACATATAAATCATATAAAACCATGTAAGTAAAACATTTGTAATATCAAAGGATGTAATTCAATGACTCCCCCAAAGTCAACTAACTCAACAAACATCTATGCCTCCCCCTAACTTCTATATATTACACAACTCCCCAGAAATAACTACTTAAATTGTCCCATTTTTTGTCACAAATAACAATGGGATACAAGTAATAAAAAAAAATATGCACATGTAAAATCTGTGCAATCTTATGCAAAACATGTGATGGGAGAATAAAATTTTCTTTCTTTCAATTTGTACATATATAATTTTTTCTATTTTATGTGCACACTTATCTTTCTTAAGCTTTCTAAACGACCCCTATAAAGAACTTTAAGCTGATGATTCCAAAACAGATGACTATAGGGCACTATGTTTTAAGATACCTAGTGAGCTTAATTAGTCAAGTCATAAATGCTACAAAGAAAAGAATAAGATTTCACATTTTTTTTAATAAATTCAAATATTTTGAAGCTCAATATTTTTTTTTTCTTTTAGGGGAAAATATAAGAGTTTAGGTCAACTAGTTAAAAATCATTCTATATTTGAAAATCAACTCACTACAACGATGATCGTCATCCCAAATCTCATACATGTGGTCAGACTTACTCACAAGATCTTAATGTGTACAGTACAGATAATACACGGTATTACCTATACCAAGTACTCCACGTAAATTCTAAACAAAGTTACTGAAAACTTTATTCACAGTCCATAAACTATAGAGGTACTTGATTATAATATAACATGTTCAATGATCTTACTTAAAATGATATAGCATCAAAAATCCTTTTCCTTTTTCCCTTTTTTTTTTCTTTTCATATTTTCTAAATTTTACTTTTCATTTTAAAATAGAGAATGAAAAAAATAATAATAAATAAATAAAAGAAAAGAAAAGAAAAGGGAGTGCATGCATAAATATATAGATAACATGAGCAATGCACATGCATGTACCTAAACACCTAATCAATGAGTAAAATAGATGCTCTTACCATGAAGAGCATTACGAGCAACGTCACAATTAACAACATCATTTTTAACATGTAAGTTCACTTTTTTTTAGTCCAAATCTTTTTAGAAGAAAATATAATCTTGGTCAATTGAGTCATCAATTCAGCCAAGTGATACACTTGATTTGTCGGGATCTAACATGAGTCGTTAGGTCTTGTTTATTGTTCCAATCAAGTGCTTAGTACCTAGGTCTAATGCGACTTTAACTCACCACAATTGTGACAAATGAATTAATCTAATAGTAGTTCTAGGTCTTAAGTTATGACCTCGGTCGAGGAAACCTATGTTGTACAAAAGATTCTTGTCCTAGAACTCCTATTTTCTTAGACTTAACAAAAGTAGGTATACTTTTTATTTTTCAAAGAGAAAGCAGTATGAGTATTTGTTTCATTAAAGCCTAAGCCTCTCCTATTTCTAGCTGGCTTATTAAAACCTAACATGTTGTTACAAAATGATCCCACAAGTGTACGGATTCGTTGTGCAAGTAATAATTATGATGAGTGAGTTATCGTCCCACAAGGAATAAGGCTCAATTTTTGTGTATCTGATATTTCTAAATTCGCAACAATAATGAGAGATGGTTGATTTGTATTTAACTACGTGCTAAAAATATGAATGTAATAAAAAGATGGGTTTTTAAATCAAGTGTGGATAAATGTATTGGATTTCCGATACCACTAATTGACTCCAGAATTCAATTCTCAACTTGTTACAATTAATTCAATCCTTGCATTCGTGACGATCGATCATTCCACTTTTATTTACTACTCTTTTCCAAGATATAATAAACCGATGTTGATCACGACACGATCCTATTCCTAGTCCGTATTCATATGATACACATGCATTGAAATATAGGATTATCACACATAATCGTACACTTCACAAATATTATTCCTAATATTTATTCTTCATGTGTTCTATATACAGTGTTCTACCTATCGTGAGTTTTTCAACATTACAAATAAGCAACTTATTGCCCTAATGGGGCGCAAACATTAAAACAATTTGAAAAAATATGTAGATAAAATCACAACGCAAGAATTAAACTAAAAATCATAAATCTTGAATTCAAGAACTAGAAATCAAATAGTTTCATCATCCATCCAATACAAATAAACTTAGCCTAGGATATTAATATGAAAATTACACAGCAAATGAAAGGAAGCCATCACCCGAATCATATATAATTGTAGAAAATCTGGAAACTCTTCAAGCCTTTGAAATCGGATCCAAAATGATGAATTCCTCCTCTCCAATGTAATTTTCTCTCTTTGTTCTTAAAAATACGGTCATCTTCACAAATCATGCCAATTTTCTTTTTATACCAACCCTAAAAAATTACCAAAACAAGATAAGGTAAAAAAAAAACATTTTTCTCGGGTTGGCTTGAGGCGCGTGCCTAGTAGAAACTAGGGCGCGCGCCTTGGCCTTTAGCCTAGCCTCAGATGAGGCTCTGTTGATGAGAGGCACATGCCTCACCTGCAGGCGATGGCGCGCGCCTTAGGGCAATTTTTGGGGCCAATTGTAATTTGGCCCCTAACTTTCCACAAGCTCCCGTTTTGGCACCTTTTTCTCCACTTCATCCGGTCTTTGCTCTTCTTTTGCATCAATTAATTCCCTTTCTTGCATCAATTTCTCCACTTTCGTTGTATTCGTCGATGTGAACCTACCGAATAAACTCTTTGATTGTGCGATCCGCACTTCCAATAACTCTAGACTACTTTTCCCTTCGCATGTATCACCAAGAACGAACTCGTTATGAATTGCTGTAACTCTAAGCATCTCTTCTCCAATTTCAGAACTCTGAAGGCTTATAGGTAAAAGTAAGGGTTTTTGGTGTTTGATCTTTAAATCTTCTGTGTTTTGATCTTTGGTTGAAGCAAGAGATTATGGAATATGTAATTGATCTCTGAAGGATATTCTCTTGACTAAAATTAAGGCTCAACCAACAACATAATATTTGGGATGAATTATGAAGAATTGATCAAGTTAATATGATCTCTAATATGAAATAATGATTGAACACACTTTGGGACGGATCTATGCTTGGGTATTTATAATACGTAGTGTATGAGGTTGACTAGGATTGAAAAACAACTTTAAAATTGCGAACATGACTTTTTCAGACGTAATCGCCACTTGAGCGCTGACCTTGTGCCTAGCGAGCTGCAACTTTGTCGCTCGAGTGCAGCGAGTGGCCTGACTCCTGTTTTGAGCACTCAAGCATTCCTCACGCATTCAGTTAGCAATTTTGTGTCAACATTTTCTCCTTAATCCATATTTGATATCTTTAAGTCCTTCATAACCTGTACTACCAATTCTTGACTATTTTGACTTCAATTACAACTCAACAACTCATTATTTGAATACAGAAATCGTCAATTGCAATTTTGGACCTAACAAGCAAGCAATATGTATTTCTTCTATTAAGAAATAAATTCCACATCAAATATAGATGAGAGCATAAACCAATTTATAAGAAATTTGGCTACTTCTTTTATTAAGGTTGACCTTTTAATATGGAACCACAAGTCTGATTAAGACAAAAAAAAAAAAAAAAATGAACACGCAGATTTCAAAATTGATTTGCTCAAATGAGCTAACATCTTGTATAAGATTGATATTTTAAATGGAACCTCAAGTCTTAATATCTTCTAAGGATTTTAAGAGAAATTCCACAAAGTTCAACGTATTAGAATTTTTACCTAAGTATATGATAGAAAACACAATATATCACATAAAATTTCCTCAAATCACAGTCTTGTGTAAACATATTCACAAATCAGATATATTAACCGGAGTTACAAACAGTGAGTGATTATTTCCTTGTGTTCTAGGATTCTGTCAAGAAACCTAGACTAAGGTAAAGAAATGATGGTTTAATGGTAATTATTGACTCATAATTCACAAATCAAATGAATCTAAGAAAGAAAGGAAACGAGTTACATAATAATGCAGAAAATCAGTTGAATGTTACCACAAAGCCAGAACAACCGTTCTCTATATACATCTTGTATTATTCATGAAGAAGAATTTTAAATCTGTTTAGATACGAGAGTTTTATAGCAAAAATCCAATCCAAGTACCGATGAGTGATTTTAACCTTAAATACGCTATGATACCACTATGGGCCTAATTTGTGACTCAACTGGCACCAAGTAAACAATGATAAGCAGAAAGCATTAAACAAGCTGATATTTTTCCACGAGAGTGTTTACGCTCAAATCTACTAGCACCAGCCCATGAATTACATCAATTTAGCAATGCACCAAGTCATCCTACAAAATATACTCAATAACTCCCAAGACTTCAATTAGATCAAATATGTGTGTGTGTGTGTGTGTGTGTGGGGGGGGGGCCAATATACCTACTATGTGGACCATTTCATTATTTTATAGTATTTATTGACTATTTTACTAAATGGTCACACGTTTGCCTATTTTTCACTAAGAATGTAGCTTTGCTAGATAGAGATGAAGAAGATGAAGAGAGAGAATCATTTGAAGAAGACAAAATATGTATTATGCAATTGATTGCGGAGTGGGAGAGACAAGTCTTTAAAGGGTTCCATTGGTTTCCCTCAATCCAAAGGTTGTGGTTAAGCCATGGGTTAGCATACTAGATGATAAGTGCAGATTATGCACTTATTTAGTGCTTCTTTACTTGCTTATTTATAATAATTGAGAAAATATCTAGATAATTTAGGAGTAAATATGTTAATTATTGGTAAATCCCCAACTAGGATGCATTTATATTTATTTGGTGTGAAAAAGGTTAAATTGGAGCTAAATTAGAATCTATTTGCAGCAATTTATCATAAGCCAGGTTGCAATTGATCAATTGGAAGGCTTATTGGAGCAATCAAAAATGATTCACAAGTTTTGGGAGCTAAATTCGACGTTTGAAAAGTTTAGATACTTAATTTCACATTCTTGGAACTTGCATCAGATCAATTTTGAATGATTGAGGAATGTTGAGAACCAATTTGCGATGAATTAAACCTAAAAGATCAATATTGCAAAGAAAAAAGGATGCAGATCGAGTAGAGATTAAATCTAGGGACCAAATTATAACAGGTTTAAAAGTAGGGGTTCTGTTCGTAATCTTCCAAGAGCTGCAACCACAATTAGCCCATGTTTGACAATTATTATTTCAAAATTCTTTAATTCTCTTACTCGTTTTCAACTAGACATTTACACAATAAAATTGTTTGCAAGTAAACCCAAAATTTTTTCATACTTTTTAATCACACATTATCCAAAAAATCACTATTCAGAACTCAATTTTCTCAAAGGATCATACTACATGTACATCATACTTGACATAAAGGTTTACATAATATCACATGATATTTTATCATTGCACAATTTAAAAACAATCATCACTTCCATCCAATCACCTCCCGTCACACTTTTTTGGTACTATTTCTGGACGTTTTCTTCTGGCAACGTAGAATAATCCCTTACTAGAATTCCTGCTAAAGACCCCCAATGCTTGTCCATTGTGTGATCATAGTCCCTATACTTGTACGATCACACAGTTTAGTCGAAAATAAAATGTTTTATTTCCTTTATTCAATTAAATATTTTATGGAAACTATCTGAGGTACGCATTTGACATAAATCTTGTCCTATAAATATGTATCTTCATCTACCAACAAGGGAGGCCATTAAGAAAAGGCTAGAAATGAAGTTAGAAACTCAAATACACAAAGTCTGTACAATTAAAATAGCCAATTGGAGATTCAAATGATTATTTTTTAGAAATGTTTGAAGAAGTTACAGGACACTTTTCTATATATTTCTACTTTAGTTCTTGGGTTATTGAAGAAGAAGAAGATAGAAGAGAGGAAATTAAGAACTATTGAACGAATTCAAGATTCAAGACCACTTTATTTCTCTCTTCCCAAATCCTAGTTTTTGGATGATGTTATATTTATTCATATTGTGCTCTTGTAATATATGATGTTTGGCCTGTTATTTAGATTTTAGGATAACATTGTACCCTATATTTTGATATATTGATATTAATTATATAGTTTTGATAAACAATTTTATGGTTTGGAATGTTTTTTATACTCTTAATGCGCTCAATTAATTGGTCATTAATTGAGTTGATGTATGATTCCTATTGACATTCGAAAGAAAGAATAGGGAAGATAACTTGTGAAACATTCATTTTAAGATTTAATAGATTTTACGAATAATGTCTAACTCTTGCTGATCACATTGCTGTTCTTGTGTTTTTAATGGTTTCATTGTGGGTATTTGCATTTACCTAGGAGCCACATGTATTGGCTCTAATTTCTCAATGTTGATATTTCTTCGATTTAGACAACATTTAAGAAGTCGACAACGAGCACTTTTCGGGTTGGATGACAATGACACACCTGATGTGATAGCCAGAATTTAAAATGTTGAGAGATAATGTGCTTGAGTTGGGTGAGGGCGCGATTATTGTGGGATATGCTCCTCCCTAGTTGAGTGAGAAGGAAATCGCAAATTTTTATAATGAACTTGTCAAATTGAATGAGGACGACATGATTATAGGAGATTACCCCTACTAGTACGTATTTAAAAAGAGAGGATCTATACATTTGTAGAAGTTTATGAGGATGGCATGCTATTGCTCGAAGAATAGTATTGTGGACCGATCACTCCACTCAAAGAAATATCAACTATTGACGAAGCGTGAAAAGCATGACAAATTAATTATAAAGGAACCAAATGAAAAAGTAGCAGTTAATAAAGATGAAATTAACACATCCTTCTTACTTCATTGATTGTCCAACAATTGATTTTGTGTTTAAATCTGACAAAGAGGTAAAAATCTTCATATTAAGTTCGAATCAGGTCGAGAAGATGATTCATACCATGATGAGAAGGGCAACGTACATGTTTGGAGAACAAATAAGAAGTGGAGTAAAGTCAATCGAAGAAAACTAAGCAAGTTATCAAAAGCTTTCTTAAAAATTTCATGACACATTGTAGCAAAAGTTGGTTAGGACTATAAATGAGCGCCTATTGGGAGCAACCGAGATTTCTTCCCTTTTTATTCATTATACTTTAAGCATTGCATATAGTGAGTTAGGATTGCATTAGTAATATGATATGTTTAATTATTATTTTCTAGTAGGTTAGTTATAGGATATATCCTAGCATCACAATCATGTCAAGTTTTCTTCCATTCCCACATTCCCAATTCATATAGGATTAGTTTTCACTATCGTGTGATTTTATTAGGGATTAATCGTCCTTTTTCTTTTGGCATCATGATTATAATTTACAAAATTCAAAAGTAAAGGAATGGATGAACAAATCAAGTGCTAAAAAGAAACATCTAAATGTGCATGACGAGTATTGCTAACATTTTCCTATATTTTCTTGTTTGTGTAATTATTAAAAAAAACTAAAATTGGATAACCATGTCGGCTAATTGAAAAATTCAAAAAAAAAAAAAAAAATCTTTTTATTTATATGCTTGTATGAGTTGGATAGCATTGTCGACTAATATTTGAGTATTTGGAATGATTAATGACGAATAAATTGTGATTAGATAATGCTATTTTTTTTTTTTGGCTAATTAGATCATGTTCATTTCAGATTGTATGATAGAGCACAATAGTCATGATATTCATTGTGAATTTTTGGATTAGTTATAATGATAGTATAGGTTGAATAGATTTTGAATTTAGGCTCACAAACCAAGATCTATCACTTAACCTATTGAAAGGTATTAGTTTGGGGGCTGTTGATCCAGTGTTGGGAACTATTTAGATAGGTGTTGATATGTGCATGATGTAAATCAGCTAGTCTTGAGCAATTTCATTATCAATCAGGAGACAATCTATTGAACAAGATGGTTGTCTACAATATAACTTGAAAACTATATTCGAAAACCAAGCAAAAAGATCCAAAAACTAGAAGAAGGGACACATGAAAAACTAAAAGAAAAAATGTACAAAAGTGTGTTGAGAAGTAGAAAAACAATCATAACCAATGTTTCCATCCAACTACGCCTTAGATATTTAATTGTGAATTTAAGATTTTTAGTGAGGTTTATTATTCTAGGTGATACTTTGAAGTTGAGACATTCAAATATAGGGAGACTCAATTCTTATTGAGGTAGCTATGTCAACGAATCGAGTCGAACCGAGCCGCGAACTGAAACTCAAAGCTCGGGCTCGACTTGAGTAAAACAAGTGCTAGTTTTTTTGAGCTCGAGTTGAGCAAAAGCTCAGTCATATTTGTTTTATTATTTTAAAAAAAATTCGTGACTGCTGCCTGCAATTAATTTTGGGTGTGACAAGTGCATATTATTTACTTATTTAGTGCTTATTTACTTGCTTATTTATAATTAATTGAGCAAATATATATACCTAATTTAGGTGTAAATATGTTAGTTGTAGGTAAATCCCCAAATTGAATAGATTTAAATGCAACTAGCATGAAAAATGTGAAATTGAATCTAAATTGAAGTTTATTTGGAGCAATTGATGATCAAGCTAAATCTGACATTTGAGAAGTTTATGGACTTAATTTCACACTCTTAGAACTTGCATCAGATCAATTTTGAATGATTGAGGAATGTTACGGACCAATTAACTGAAGGATCAATATTGTACAGAATAAATGATGTAGATTGAGCAAAGATGAAATTTAGGGACCAAATTATTATAGATGGGAGAGTAGGGGGCTAAAATCTCAATTCCCAAGGGTTGTAATCGTAATTACTAGAATTGCTGCAGCATACCCCAAAGCTTGTCCATTGTGCAATCGCAGTCCCTATGCTTGTGCAATCATACAGTTTAGTCTCGGATAAATTATTTTCTTTTCCTTTTTCAATTAAATACTTTATGGAAACTATCTAGGACACGAATTTAACCTAAATCTTGTCCCATAAATATGTATCTTCATCTACAAACAAGTGATACCAGTAAGAAGATGGTAGAAAGGATGTTAGAGGGCTAAATACACAAATTTTCTACAATTGAAAGAGCCAATTGGAGATCAAATCATTATTTCTTAAAAAGCTTTCACGAAACTTTTGTTGGAAGACACTTTTCTATATATTTCTACTTCATTTCTTGCAACTATTGAAGAAGAAGATTAAAAGAGAGGAAATTAAGAATTATTGAAACAATTAAAGATTCAAGACCACTTTCTTTCTTTCTTCCAAAATCCTAGTTTTCAGGTGATGTTGTATTTATTCATATTGTGTTATTGTAATATTATGATGTTTGGCTAGTTATTTAGATGCTAGGATAACGTTGAACCTTATAATTTAATATTTTGTTAATAATTCTATAATTTTGACATTAAGACAACTGTATGCTTTTGAATGTTTGCTATGCTCTTAATGCGTTTAATGCCATTAATTGAGTTGATGTATGATTCTTATTGACGTTCAAAAGAATATATAGGGAATAAAACATGTGATAACATTCATTATAAGGTCCAATAGGTGTTACGAATAATGTCTAACTCTTGCATGATCCAATTGATGTTCTTGTGTTTTTAATGTATTGCTTGGCTTATGAATTCGGGAAGGAATATTTTCAAGTCGTGTTTAGATATTGGTTTGACTAATCTCGAGAGGGCTATTGAACATGATATGAACATTGATGCTCATACCAAGTATTTGTTCTCAAATCGTGAAATTTATATTAAGGTGGATGATATAAGGAGATACAAAGATCCTAGTGCTTTATTAATTAAGTAAATAATCATAAAGCTTCCTACCACTTAGAGATTAAACATAATACCTATAAATTTAAGTTGTTATAATCACCAGCATACCTTATATAATTTGTGATTTTACATTCGATTAGAGATAGAGTTAATTGAGAACTCGACTAAATGCTTGTTTTTTGTGGGATCGATACTTGGCATCACGTCTACTTTACTACTTGTTCACAATCCGTGAACATGCGCAATAAAATTTGACAACACTATGGCACATGTATATCATAAAGAAGTCACATTCCCTCTTGCCATTATAATATTTGTTCTGGGCATCTTATTCATGGGGATCACATTCGTTTATGACCAGAAAAAGGGGAAAGCAAGGCAGATGAAATTGCCATCACCCTACGACAGAGGGACAGCCAAGTGTCTCCATCTAGTGATTGCAGCCCATTTGTAAAGTTGACTTAAAATGCGACTACTTCAACAAGAATAATGCCATTTGTACTTTTTTTCTTTTTTTTTTTTTGTACATTATTGACATTACAAGTGTTGTCAACAATTGATTAGGAAAAAAAAACTATTCAAATTTTAAATTGTCCAACGATGTAATAATATGATAAAGTGTAAAAGATGGTGTAAAGAATAATATACATATAGCATGATTGATTCACAAATAACAACTTTAGTTATATCATGAATACACCACTTTTCTCGACATATGACATAAACTGACAAACTATCTATCTCGCTAAGTGCGTGGATAAAATTATTGATTTGACATAAATTTGTTAAAGTTGCTAGAAAACTGTTTAACATTAAAGATGACAGGTAGTCTGATGCTTTCTCCATTCTTCAGAACTTAGTGATATACTCTAAAATCTTACCTAAACTTAATAAAAAGAATTGAAGAAACATATGAAAGATAAATATTTTTATTTAAAATTAAAATTATTAAACACCATATTTAATCCTCTATTAGATTATTTTCTCTAGACCTCGACTTTAAAAGCAGCATGTCACATCTGAAGTAGGTTAAACAAAAAGTTCATTATGTACATTTGTTTGCATGGATTTCTTCAAATAATACATTGCCCATCATTAACCTAAAGTAGATAAATAAATAAATTAATTAATAAAACACATTTTTGTTCTCCGAGCATTAAATCAAAACTTTTCTTGCCTTGAGTAAATTTGTGAACAATTTGAGTCAAATCTAAAATCTTTTCTTATAGAAAAGAATTCTCCTTAATTAAATAATCATAATCGGTTTTTCCTTTTTCAAAATTATTTTGAATTTTCGAAAGTTTCTTTATCTCATTTTTTAAAAACGAATTCTTTTTTTTAAGGATCGAATGATTTAAAACAAGTTTTTCAAATTTTTCAAGAATTTCATCATAATAAGTAGATATAATTCATCATATGAACAATTTTCATTTGATTTTACCTTATCATCAATAACCATGAAGCACATGTTGGTAATTTCCTCTTGACTCTTCTTCATGATCATCATCATCACTCTCATCCATGTTGATTGAAGTGCTTTCTTTTTTATAAATCTATTATTCTCTTCGCCATTTTCTTCTTCCTTTTTGAATCGACGATTGTTGTGGAAACTTTTCCATTTCTTAACAAGAAGAACTAGATCATCAAGTTCTTTATCATTCATATTTTCACTTGAAGTGTTTTCATCAACTACAGATTTTAAACCAACTTGGCGTCTTTCTTCTTCTT
Source organism: Fraxinus quadrangulata (assembly GCA_903798255.1). NCBI lineage: Eukaryota > Viridiplantae > Streptophyta > Magnoliopsida > Lamiales > Oleaceae > Fraxinus > Fraxinus quadrangulata. Next base: position 93,761 of record CAIGRB010069575.1, read on the forward strand.
TGCTTTTTATTGTTTTCTCCTTTGTCTCTGTGCGAATTAACTTATGTGTCATCAATGTTCCATAGAGCTCTTCCAATGGATAATTGTTGATATATTTGATTTTTTCTATCAACATTCTCAACGGACTCCATTCTTCCTATAGTGACCTAAGTACTTTACTCACAATCCATCGTTACTGAATTTTCGATCAAAGCCTTTGAGGCCATTAACAATATCGGTAAAACGAGTAATCATGTCAATAATTGGTTCATTTTCTTTGGTAAAGAAATTTTCAAAATCTTTAACGAGATTTATCTTAGTCTCTTTCACTTTACTATTTTCAACATGAGCAGTTTCTAATGCGTGCCAAATATCATAAGCGGAATCACAAGTACTAATACGATTAAATTCATTTATATCTAAAACACAATAAAGTAAATTTTTGGCTCTACCATTTAAAGACAAATTTCTTTTATCCTCTTCATTATATTTATCTATAGGTTTAGAAATTATTTGATCCGATTTACCATCCTCTCTAATAACATTTTTAGGTGATATGGACCAAATTCAATAACTTCTCAAATATTATAATCTATTGATTGAATATATATCATCATTCTAGTTTTCCAATAGTTATAATGAGTACCATAAAAAAGAGGAAGACGATTTGTAGAATGTCCATCAAGATTTTTAAAAATGTGGTTAGCCATTACTCAAGATTGTAGAATCTTAATTTCCAAATGAGCACCTTGCTCTAATACCAATTGATAACCCAAAAATAAGTGAATTAATTTTTAAAACTTTTACGAAGAATTAATCTAAACTCAAGAAAGTAAAGACTAAATAAATTAATTCAAATAATAAACACAAATATGAAAGCGTTAAATAAAAGAGAGAGAGAGAGAGATGATGCAAATAATATAATTCTGGATGATCGATCTAATGGTTTACATCCTCCGTTACCAAGCTCTATGGCACGAGCAAGACCTTTTCACAATATTGATTGACTTATAGTGCAATCGTCGGCTTTACAACGCTTCCGGTGACTTACAAACAAGGAGTATCGATCCTTATACAATGTTAAGATTTACGGGATCTCAACACGACCCACTATTGAGCTTTCAAGGGGTCTCAATATAACCCACACTATTGAATTTTACGGGACCTCAACATGACTCACTATTGAGCTTTCACGGGACCTCAATATGACCCATATCGTGACTTACAACAAAGAGCACTGATCCTTATACAGTGTTGATCTTTACCAGATTTCAACACGACTCATACTTTATCAAAGTGATTTTACAATGTGATTCCTCTCTTGATAAATAATACAGACAAGTTAAGTACTAAAAGAGGCTAATACTTCAATGAATAAAAATGAATGATAGCTCAATTGTTAGATGAAATTTTTTGATGAATATGATAATAAAAAATTAGATTCAATTAAACAAAGTGTTTCAATGAGAAGATGAAAAAGAAATAAATGTAACATATGTTCAAAAATTTTCTCAAGATATATCTCTATTTTAATGAATAATTGTAATAAATTAATTACTAAGAGAAAAATGTGAAACTTTGATGAATATCGTCGTTTTCCAAGTTTGAGTCAATCAATCAAAGTTTTCAATATTTAGAAGTAGAAATGTTTACAAAATGTAAGTGCAAAAATTTTCTTCAAAAATATATCTCTTTTATGATTGATATAAATAAGCTAAACATAAAGAGAAACGAAAAACTTTGATGAGAGAAATGATTCAAGAAATTTGATTTAACAATCAAAGATTTTGTTATGAAGAAATAAATGTAAAAATGCTCAAAGAAGATTTTTTTCACAAATATATTTTACAAGAAAGTCCTCTTCTATTTGTTATAATGAATACAAAGTGAAATGATATTTATAACAATCAAAACGATAAGATTTCTGACCAATCGGACGACCCATTCGGATGTTCGCATTCTGAACCGAACGACCCAACTAGCCGTTGTGCGTCGACATCAAAAGTCGACATCAAAACGGTTAAAAAAATAACCGTTGGGCGAACTGAATGTCCGCATGGTCAACCAGATGTCCACGTTGACTTTTGACTTTTTTTTTTTTTGAAAAATGTTGGCTTTTGAAAGAGTGTAACATTGTAAAAAGTTTAAATAACAAGTTGAAATTTTTATCCTTTGAAAAAAAAATATATTTTTTTTGCAATTGCTTTTATGAAATAATCTTTTCGTGCATAAAATGATTTTTGAGCTTTTATAATTCATTACTAAATATCAAAGTATTAGTACCTTTATATTTTAACTAAAAAGTCTAGTCTTTAATCTTACTTCGAAATTTACCTCTTAGACTTCTCATCTTGATCTTGCTTTTCTTGACGTTCGTCTTTTAAGCTCTCTTCTTGAATAATTTGACTTGAATACTTAACTTCCACTTTGATCTTCATTTCGAGTCCGATTTATAATGTGTTGATTTTGGCAATGCTTGATTGATTTTAACATTGAACTGTCATCACTTAAAATCATTTGTTAGAAACAATATTAATTTTGTTTGTTATAATCAAAACATTAAGGATGACATAAACCATTGGTCAACAAAAAGTTCGAATGAGCAGCGAATGCAAACAGGCATTCCAAGCCCTAAAAGTNAAATCATTTGTTAGAAACAATATTAATTTTGTTTGTTATAATCAAAACAATAAGGATGACATAAACCATTGGGCAACAAAAAGTTCGAATGAGCAGCGAATGCAAACAGGCATTCCAAGCCCTAAAAGTCCACATAAGGAAAGTACCTCTATTAGCTAAATCGAAAAAGGGGAAAGACTACTATTATATCTAGTAGTATCCAAGATGGCGGTCAGCTCGGTGTTGGTAAAAAAGAAGGGAAACAACACTTACTAGTGTACTATGTACTTAAAGCCCTACAAGGAGACTCTGTAAGCTGGGAACTTATCTCCAGAGCTATATCATTGAGTATTAACAAATTTCCCACTTAAACAAGTACTGCAAAAACTTGATGCATCAGGAAGATTAATGGAATGGGCAATAGAGTTGAGACAGTTTACGATAAGCTATAAAGGATGATCTGCATCAAAGCACGGGTATTAGCTGTTTTTATTGCAGAATTATTAGATGTTCCCGTCCCTTAGGAAGAGCTCGAATAGGAAAAGTGGAAATTATCGGTGAATAATCTTGATGAAGATATTGGCTCTAGCACATGTATAATTTTGACCAAGTACGAAGCACTATTGGTGGGCCCTACGATTAACAAAATAAATGCATGCGCGAAATATTGAAATAAAAAGTGACTCGCAATTGGTGATAAACCAAATAAACGAGACGTCCACGATCAAGAACAAAACAACGAATGCATATATCACAAAAGCCATAAGATTACTTTAGTGCTTCGACAAGTTTGAACTTACCCGATTTCTCAGAGGAAAACGAGCATGCAGATGCCTTATCAAAATTGGCAAGTTGAAAAGAAAAGAAGCGAAATTGTTTAAAACAGTCTCCATAGAACTGTTGCCAAAACTCTCAGTTGGCCAGAAAATGGAGGAAATCCTATGGATGTAAGATAAAACTTCGTGGATGAAAGACATCATTTCTTATTTAAAGGATGGAGTACTTTTTAAGGATAAAAAAGAAGCTTAAAAACTATGGACAAAAGCTACTATAAATACACTGCAAGGTGATATCTTATTCGAGCGAGGGTACACACCCTTTTTGCTTAGAAGCATAAGCGAAGACGAGGATATATATGTAATGAAGGAGATTTATGAAGGTTTATGTGGTAACGACGCTAGTGGACATCACCTAACACAAAAGCCTTGAAACGAGGATATTATTAGCCTAATATGAGAACATCTGCAATAAATTTTGCTAGGAAAAGTGAAAGTGTCAAACGTTCGCACCTATTCTAGATGGCATGTACAAGAGTTGATAACCAGTAGTGGCCCCTGTCCTTTACCAAATGGAGAATTGACTTCGCAGAACCACTGTCCAAGCCGAGATCTAATATGAGATTCAAGACAGTAGTAGTGGATTATTTCACTAAGTGGTTAGAAGTTGAACCTCTCATAATTATTACTGAGGCTAACACTTGTAAATTCATATGGGAAAATATTTTAGTCGGTTCAAAGTACCCAATTAAACAATTTTAGATAATGGAACACAATTCCATTGGAAAAAGTTGAAAACAATGTGCAATGAGTTGGGTATCCACAAACAATTTTCCACATATTACTCTCAACCAATGGGCAAGTTGAGGATGTCAATATTACATTAAAAATATCCTAAAGAGGAATCTTGATTCGATGAAGGGTCTATGGATCGATGAATTACCATAGACCATATGGGCATATTGAGCCCCTACAAAAACCACTACGTATTAGGGAAACCACCTTCTTCGTAGCCTATGGAATGGAGGTCATGGTACTGGTGGAAATTAGTGTTAGTTCAGCAAGAAGATATGATATGATGAGGAGCAAAATGAAGAATCTATGAACGCGAGCCTAGACCTCTTGGAGGAAAAGCTAGATGAATCTCAAGTTAAGCTAGCGCATACCCAAAAAAAGGATGAAAAGATATTTCAACTCAAAGGTTTGCAATCAAAGTGGGGGACTGAGTCCTAATGAAAGAATTTGTTGCAGCCAAAAAATGAATGCCAGTTTGTTTGGTCAAAAATGGAAAGGACCATATGGTATAATCTAAGTTATGAAAGCAAAAACTTATAATCTCATAGGAAAGGATGACAAACCCCTTAAACATCCTTCGAATGACATGTACATGACAAAGTATTATCAATAAAATGGGAACAAAGTCTTGTTGAAGCGAGCCAAATAAAGTTAGCATTCATACTATTCGCGAAAGTTTTCCTTTGAATTCCCGTTGTGCGAAGCCAACCAATATGGTTAATTATTTACTGTACATGCCTAAAACAAAGCTAACAATATTAGCAAAGTATAAAATACTATACAACAAAAAATTTCCATTCATGGAAAGGGAAGCTACAAAGCAAATGACACTTGCAAGCTATATCTATTACATAGCCAAAAGATACATTATGTGAAAGAAAATTATTATATAGTCGAAAGACATTCTATGAATTAAACCATGTTGCACATCCAATGTTCCCGTAAAGGCTTCTTGCATCAAAAGAAAAGGGAAGATCGAGAATAAATTTGATCCATTTGCCAAGGCAACCTCTAGAAGTTGACCATGCATTTGTCGGGAAGTAAATGCATGAGAGTTTATCACAATATCTAGAACTATGCCTAGCATGGCATCGCTCTCGCATGCATATCTGAGGAAAATTCAAGAGCTTGGTAGACTCGCCAACTTTAGAACTATTATTTGCTAGCTTCTAAATCATGTGACAGAATCGAAATTGCAGATACGCGATTGTAGTATGGCAGATGAAAAAATAAAGCAATTCTAAAACCTTGACCCGTTGTATAAAGTATTAGTACAAGGCCTAAAAGTGATTCATCGGAAAAATATAATGAAATCTAGAAGGGTATAGAATTAATGACAACATATATAAGGATTCCAGAAGGGATAAAAGACTTCTCCCCAGGATTAACAATAAACAAAATGTCAAAATACATCTTCAATGATTAGGAATAATGACAACATGGCCCATATATATAGTGTTAAAAAAGAAAAAAAAAAGCTTATTAAAGCCATAGAATCCCAACAGACTTGTCATCGAAAACGTCACATAATCTTAGCCATTGAATGTGGAAAGGTACAAAATGAACGGTCATGAGTAAGTGTACAATGCATAAAAGAAATGGAGAAAGTCAGAGGCACATTTCTTGAAATCACGCATCCATTGCATTAAAAAACAAAAGCAACGTTCCACCTGCCCAAGTATTAATTGGTAAATAAATAATCGGGCAAACTCATCAATGAGGTTCGCGACCTCAAAGTATTTTACAATTAAATTCTTATATTTAATATAAATAATAAAATCAGACTTTGTAGACTATTTATTGAACCAAGAAATACAATTCATGAACTTTACCCTTTCTAGCGAAGTGAACGCATCTTGCAAAAGGAATGAAGGCCTAAGAAGTACGCTCCAAGTAGGCAAATCTCTCCTTCACCCAGGTTGTCCCTAGAGTGGCAAGTGAAGGCACATGGGCTAATAAATAAAGCGCTATTCTTAACTGAATAAGTTGTAAGATAAAAAATAAGGAGCCGCTATCTGTCATTATCTCAAAATGATCCAATTACCCTAAGGCTTGGAGGAAAATCTATAATTACCCCCTCATTTGTAGAGAAATGCATACAATTCAAATATATTTATCTCAAATAGCTATTCTACTTCTTACTCCAGTTTGAATATCAAAATTAGTGAGTTTAGGAAGTAAAAATCATAATTAGGTGAGTAGGATTTGTTGATCAGATTTCTATCATCAACATGTATAAACGAGGATATTCTTGTACAACTATCTAGGATGGATTAAGAAAATTAAAGTTTATTTTAAGGAAAAAAAATAAATTAGTAGATTTTATACAAATTAGTCTAATTGTCCACACTTAGCCCCTGTTTGATAGAGATTAACATAAGATTTTTAATGGATTTATTAAAAGTTAAAGAAATGCATAGTTGAAAATAGAGTTGGGCCCATAAACCGAAAACCACAAATCCAACCAACCCCACCCGAATCGGGTTGGGTTGGGTCAGTTTAGAATAAAAATGGGTTGGATCAGGTTCCAAACAATTATAAAATTATTTGGGTCCGGTCGGTTCGAGTTTAAACCCACTTAGCCCAATATCAAATGCAAAACCCTATCCCTGTGAGCAAGGAATCTTCTCTCTGCTTCGAAACCAAGCCTCATGCGGCTACTGATCTTCCTGCTCTTCTCTCCAGCTATTAGAGGCAACTTTTCAAGCATTCTCTTCAATGTATTACTATTTTTATTGATTATTGGATTGTTCGGTTGAATTAGTACGGTGTGTTTATCGGTTTTGACAGAGGAATATTCAAACTTGCATCCGTATAAGGGGGAGATTTCGAAACTATTGAAGAATCCGGATATAGGAGTAGATGTTTCGCGAAGCTGGTGAGTACTTGAAGAAGAACTTCGCCAACCATTCATCAGAATTAAGGTAATTGATCGAGCCTTTTTGGATTGAATATGAGGGTTTTGGGATGTGAATTGAAATGGGTTGTGGTTGGTTTTGTGTTTTCTTATGCTTTTTGGTTTAATCAATTCGTCGAACAGGTGAACTCGTTAATTAATTGGGGTAAAGGTTTCCTCTTTTGTTGGTGGTTTGTCTTCTATTAGAGCACTTGTTATAAGAATTTCCTTTTTAAGATTCTGATAACATTATTTTCCTGAATTTGTTTAGAAAAATTTATAATTTGTTGGTGTGAATGAGTAGGTGTTGTGGTTATGTATTGGTGGTTTGGATTTCTTGATTGAGACAATTTGTCTAGCAAATGGTGCATTTACTTCCCCGGATTATGAAGTTTTCATTTCTTTTCATGGGTTTAATAGGTTTCCTTTCTTTTTTTGCCTCTTTGCCTCATTTTATCACATTTTTGTGGACTCGGTTGTGGGATTTGGATATGATCCAATAGTTTAACTAGGCACGCATTTTTCTTCTTAAAGAGCGAGCTTTACAATTACAGCATGCACTAGTGTTTGATGAATAAACGGTTCATATTTTGTATTTTACAGTCATGAATTCTTTGAATATCAAGCTTCAAACTTAGCCCTCTTGTTAGCAGTCATAAATAATTCAAAGCATATATGTATCGAACTGTAGTTATTTGATCGGAATAAGCGGTCTGTCAATTATCACATCTCTAACAAGTGAGAAATTATCTGTGACCTCCAATCACATGTTAACGGATGCTATTAGATTTCTTGAAATCTAATATTGGTTTTTAAATTAGACCTAGGAATTTCCACTCTTCATGCTTAAAAAAAAAGTGGTGACAGAAACACTGTTATACATTAACAAAAACACATTCTCTTATGCTTATTTCGTTTCTTTTTTGATTTGTATAGATATCAACATGGATATAGATAGTGAAATTGAAGCTATTGGTGAAACTCCTTCAACATATGTTCCTCCACTTCCACCATCATGTTTAGGGAAGAGAAAATGATGTGATCTAAGGTAGCAATGCAACAAACGCAAGCCCAGGAAAAGATCTGTTGATTATTGAAGGAGGTCCAATGACTAGGTTGCGAGCGAAGTGAATCAAAGAAGCAATGTGGCTACTTGCTCAAGGCATGGTAGATGAAACATTGACCGCGACGAGCAAAGGGACAAGTTTCATGTTAGGCATGGACGGAGAAGCCAAATCGATCAACGTGATTCAAGCAACGGACGAGGAGGTGGTAGAGTTTAACTATGCGGTCGCATAGTTGAACCAGGCATGCGACCTCGAGAGTAACATAGGCCAAGTTGAAGCTACTATACGAATACATAGAGTATAACTATGTGGCCGCATAGTTACATCCGACAACGAGATTTTTGTATTTTTGGAAAGAATCCTGTTTTGTTTCAAACTCTATATTTTGATATCTTTTGTCATCTTTATGATATATTTCTGTGGTAAACTAGGGTTTTAGGAGTTTGTATAAATAATTTCATTATTTTTCATTAAAAATAACATACATTATTGAGAATTAATTGAGAGGCAATTTGTTTTTAAAGCTATTGTTCTTCGTTGGACAAACTTGTGAATTTATCAAGATTATTTCTTGTGGCATTCAAATTAACCGGATGAGATTCTCGAATATTGTAATCAAAAGGGTCGACAAGTCGTTTGTGAATTGTTGGTTGTTTGGTTTGTATTCTGAATCAAATCCAAAATTTTGATTTATCTTTGGCTTTGTTGGGTTTCGATTTCAATCGAATTGTGGGTTTCGTAGCTACATAGATACGTGGGTTCACATCACTAAAAATAGAAAATCTTCGGATGTGTTGGAACACTTCACAGTTATAGGAAATCCAAACGCAAAAGATGTTAGGTGTTCATGCAACTATTGTGGGCAAGATTATGCTTGTGGGGTTAGGAAGTATGAGACTAGTACCTTGAGGAATTATTTGGTTCTTTATTGTAAGAAGTATCCCGGAAGATTGGAGGATAAACGACAAAAAAGCCCAACTGAGGGCAGCGTGAACATTTTAGTTGGCTTTTATAAGGAAGAGTGTAGGCTTGCATGTGCTAAGATGATAATATTGTATGAATTGCCTTTTAGCTTTGTCGAAGATAAGGGGTTTAGACAATTTTGTAGGGTAGCATGTCCTAAATTTGATCATCCATCTCGTAGAACTATTGTTAGAGATATTTATCAATTGTATTTGGATTAGAAATTGCAATTGAAAAAATCATCCAACATCAAAGAGTTTCTCTTACTATTGATACATGGAGTTCCATTCAAAATATTAATTATATGTCTCTCACAGCACACTATGTTGATTCTGATTAGAAACTTCATAAACTAATTTTGGGCTATGCCTATGTGATTGCTAATCATAAGGGTGAAACTATTTGTAAAACTATTGAGACTTGTTTACATGTATGGGGTATTGAAAGATTGTTTACAATCACAACTGACAATGCAACTACAAATGAAACGACTATTTCTTATATTAAGAGGAAGATGGTTGGTCGAAGTGGTGATGTGTGTATTTTAGATGGAAAGTACATGCACATGAGGTGTTGTGCGTATATAGTTAATTTGATTGTGTGTGAGGGGTTGAAGGAAGCACATGATTTAATTGTTAGTATTCGCAATGATGTAAAATATGTTAAATCTTCTCCTGGTAGAGAACAAAAGTTAAAGGAGTGTGCGATGGGAGAAAAAAATGATTGTAATTCACTTGTATTTTTGGATGTACCAACGAGGTGGAATTCCACATATTTGATGTTGGAAGCTGCTTTAAAATTTCAAAAGCTTTTAAAAGGTTAGAGGAGGTTGATGTGTAGTACGTAAATGATTTTCAGGAGTAGCTTGTAGAAAGAGTGGGCCTCCTACAACTTTTGATTGAGAAAATGCTTCTATTTTTGTGAAGTTCCTTAAATGCTTTTATGAAGTAACTTTGAAGTTCAGTACTTCAATGCATGTTAGCTCTAATGTTTATCTTCATGAAATATGTTCACTTGTAACCGAATTAGAACAATTGAGTTCAAGTGGTGATTTTCTTTTGGGTGAAATGACTATTAACATGAAGAAAAAGTTTGATAAGTATTGGGGGAAAAATGAAAAATATTAATCAGTTGTTGTTGATTGCTACTGTGCTTGATCCACGGTAAAAATTGGCGTATGCTGATTTTTGTTTTGGTGATATTTATAGGGATAAGGAAGTTGCTTGTAATATGACAAAGATTTTGAAAGACAATTTGATTTCTATTTATGATTCGTATGTGACATATGAAGCAAGTTCTGAAAGCAATCAAGTATCAGTGACTTGAATTCTTCAAGTGAGGTTTCTTCTGCAAAAGAAAGTCCTACTTCAAGTGTGTTTCTTTCTCGTTTTTCTAGGTTTAAGAGATCACAAGTAGCTAAATATTTAATTGAATTGAAAAACAATGTGGATAGATACTTGTTAAATGCTTGTGAAGACATCGAGGACAATGCTTTGATGTTCTTAATTTGTGGAAAGTTAATGGAAACAAATATGATACATTGTCAAAACTTGCAAGAGATGTAATGTCTATTCAAGTGTCTATGGTGGCTTCAGAAAGTACTACCGAAGGAAGAATTCTTGATCCATTTCGTAGTTCTTTAACTCCTAGAATTGTGGAAGTTTTGGTGTGTACACAAAATTGGATTAAAGAGTCTACAAGTATGGAGAAATCTATATGGAAGATGTGGAGGAATATAATAAGTTGGATGAAGGTAATGTAGCTATTCCATGATTATGTTAAGTATGTATTTTATCAAATTTATTCTTGATTTAATCATTATTTTTTTGTAGAGCTTTTGGAATCAGAGAAATCAAATGAATGCTAAATCAATGTGATTAGTTCATTTCTAAATTTTTGAGGTAGATATGTATTTTAATGTGCATAACTATTTATTAATGTAATATTTATCTTTCTCTCTAAGTATTTCTATTATTTTTATTGTAGGATGATGTTTAAAGCTTATGCGATAACTCGGAACTTGTAACATTTTAACTTATTATTTTGTTTTATGAGTTTTGATTTTGGATGATTGTAGCATTTCTATTTTCTTAATTATTGAGTTTGAATTACTGTAATATTTTTAATTGTTGGATAACTGTAATATTTAAATTTTCTTTTCATGGTTGATGACTATTTTGATTTTGTTTAGTTTAATTAGTATGTTTTTAATTTCATTTAATTAATTTGTTTCGGTTAAATTTTTTGCGATACCATGATTTATGAAAATGACAAACTATCATCAACAAGAAGAAAAAATATTAAAAACTTTCTGATTTTATTTCACACAAATAAGGATTCATTTGGCAGTTTGAAACTAATCGAAAAAAGGAAAAAAAATAGTTGACCGGCTTGAACCGACTCGGGTCGGGTTAATGACCGGCACAGTTCAATTTAGAAAATGGCCAAAAATCGATAAATTTAGGTCATTTGCGTTTGGTTAAAAATCTGCCTGGCCCGGCCCTGCCCAACCCTACCCTACCCGTTGCCCACTCCTAGCTGAAAAGTTGTGGGTTCGATAAAATGTATATTTAAAATTAATTGTTAACTTTGACTTAGAATTTTAATTCAAACCAAATAGGGGGCTTAGAGTACACCAATTAAACTAAAGAAATCTGCTTGTAAATAGGGAACTAGGAGAGGTTAAGAGCCAGTTTGAACCCGACTTTTTTCAAAAACACATTTTTGAATAGTGATTTGATGGAGAATATGTTGTTAAAAAATAAAGAAAAGTTTTAGTTTTGCATGTAATATTATTATAATGAAGAATGTATGGTTGAAAATAAGAGGAAGAAGAATGTATTTTGAAAATAATGGAAATTAAATGAGGGCTAAATGTGTCGATCAAACTTATCGAAAACTTTATTAAAAAAGGATAGGAATGCCAATACACATACTAAGACTAAGCATAAATTTGGCTTTTGTTTATAAAAGTAATTTTTATCAATACATTTTGAGGGATTTATAAACAGTTTAAATTATAAATAGATAGAAATAAATTATGGATAAATGAGTACTTGTGAACCCTTTAAAATGTATGAGCAAAAAGTGGTTCAAGTATTTATAAATCGTTTATATACATGAAGCAAAGATATGCTTACATGATATACTACTTCACCATCGAACTTTGTACACGGTCTAAAGATTTTGAGATAATATTGAAAGAGTATTTTTCTTAGTAATCAACTTAATCTCTATCCTAATTATTTTTTTGTCAAGCTCTCATTGTCATTCCTTCTGTCTATATAATATTACTTCGATCAAGAAAAGGATAGGAAGATATTATTGACGCGGATGGACGTTGAAGCCAATGTAACAACTGTTAATTTTCATAGTCATTGCCATATAACCAAGAGGGGGTGGGATGGGGGAGTTATTATATTGTTAATCTCTGTCTCCACTACTAAAATCCAAGTGCATATTTGTAAAACTTTTGTTGATAAATTCGGTGCTAGGGTTTTTGTCTTCGTTTCAATCACCCCACAACCCCACCCCCTATTTAACCTCTCTATTCAACTTTTCTTGTTCAACATTATCTCTTGTCAACTTAATATTTTAAATGTTACTACAAGTATAATGGCTGCCGAGATTCAGGTTCAATCTCGTAATAGTATAGGCTTTGGGATGTGGAACAACAACGACAACAATAATAATAATAAGGTGCAGGTGATGGTTGAAGATGAAGTTGATTCGTGGGAGATTCGAGCCTTCGAGGAGGACATTAATGCCGGGAACCAAATAGGATGCACTTGGCCACCACGTTCCTATACTTGCAACTTTTGTAGAAGGGAATTCCGATCCGCACAAGCCCTAGGTGGTCATATGAATGTACATAGACGGGATCGTGCTAGGCTTCACCAACAACCACTTCTAATTCCTTCTTCTTCTTCTTCAAATGATTTTCCTAATTCTTCCACAATTCTCGTCCCAAATCAAGAAGTCTTACCAAATGGACTTTGCCTTTCCTATTCCTTGCCTAAACCTAATGGTGTATCTACACAAAATTCAGCATCTACCACTGATCTCCTTTCTGTCTCCCCTAATTATCCTCTACCTACTGATATGTCAGGCCAGGCTGCACATAGCGTGGATCCATCGCTACTTTGTCACGAGTACTCAAACAAAACAGAACCTTCATCCTTCATTAGCAATGACAATATTAATCAAGGTAACAATATTAACGAGAGCGACAAAGATTCAGCCATTGAAGAGCTCGATTTAGAGCTGCGTCTAGGACGCGGATTACCTACGCCATGACAGTCAAAAGAGAAGATATGTCGTCCATTTTCTTCTTTCTGTTTGTAATACAGACTGCCCCTATTACTAATTTCTGGTAGTTTCATTTTCTTTACTAGCCGTGTGAAATTAAGATTACTAAATTTTGTTTATTTTCCACTTGGTCCACAGATTGATATTGATTGTGAGAAAATTATCAAAAAGATGAGAAGGGAGGCCCAAGAAAGTTACTAGGGTTGAAAGACAGAGACAAAGCTTGCAGTGCAATGTCATTTTCTGTAATTGATTTCTAAAAAAATGTCTGGACATAAATTCCCGTGGGTATTATTTTGTATATATACACACATATATTATGGGTTCCACCCATTACTAGCTTGGAGATAGAAATGACAATGGAACAGTATTTGTACGCATTGGTCAAGTTAATTCATATTAATCAGTACTTCTTAATGATGGGAATAACGATTGAGTGAACGTGTCGAGATATGTACTCCCCATTTGACTGGATCAACGTGATTTTTTAATTTTAACGTGGGCTTTACTAAAACGGTTATACATAAATTAGACTATGTCTACAAAAGTTCACCTCCATACAATATGTCTGAGATTATGTTTAGCTGGCATGACAAAAAAGAAGTGAATATATTCAAAGGTCCGTCTAGATCTAGTCGGAGTATATTACCATAATTTAATATTTCTGTCTTCTTGTTTCTTATTTTTCATCTCTTTTTTCATAATTTTTTCTCTGAAATATACACTAGAGATGAAACTAAATTAATAATGAACATATTGGAGATGAAATCTGAATTAAACTGCCTACTCATTAAACATTAATATCACATGTATAAAAATAAATATTTCTATTTAAATGCCATCAAAATTACAATCCATAAAATGCAATGAAAAGAACATCTCCAATGCTAGAATTGCACTAAAAATGTTATCCCGTAGCTAAAATTGACAATGGGTACAAAAGATCATTTCCAATATAATATGTCTATGACTATATTTAGCTAACATTGCAAGAAAAAGTAGACATTATCAAAAGAATCATATAACTATAGAGGTTCTTCAAGATGAGGTGAATCGTCATAATTTAATCTCTCTCTCTCTCTCTCTCTCTCTCTCTCTCTCTCTCTCACGTTTCTTATTTTTCCCTCTTTTTTATTATTTTGTCTCGTTCCTATTATATATGCATTGGAGAAGATTTTGAACTATAGACGGAACTCATTCGAGATGAAATTTGAACTGACCATTTATTTTTTAGACATTAATGTCACATAGATTAAAAATCTTTCTATTTGCATGCCACCTAGATTGCAATCTATGGAGTACATAGGAGATGCTATTATCATACTATTGTGAATTGCATTAAAAAGTTGGAATACATAGGATATGAAATACACAATGTTGACAAAAGTTTCCCTCCAATGCAGCTTCATGTTTGTATCTAGGACTGTAAATGGATCAGATATGGACCGACTCTGCCAATATTCGATTCGATAAGAATAATTCATGGATTCGACCTGATAATTCAAATGGATCGGATATGGACTGGCTCTGCCAATATTATATTATACTTTTATAACAAATTGGATCGGGCTGTTATCGGATCGTTTTATCGGATTCGGATCAAAATCTAATTCATTGACAGCCCTATTTTTATCCACTAGTCTCAAGAGCTTCGAAAATATTCAACGGGAAAAAAAAAACAGCATCTAGTATCGACATGTCTGGGACTATATCTAGTTGATGTCACAAGAAAAAAATAGGCATTATAAAAAGATCCGTCTAAATAAATGTAAAGACTCTTCTAGACATAGTGATTAAGAAATTTTAATATTTCTCTCCTCTCTCTTTGTCTCTCTTGTTTCTTTCTTTTTTTTTTCTGTCTCTTTCACGTCAACTATTTTTTTCTCTCCTATTAAATATATATTAAAAATAAAATTTGAATTATAGACAAAATTCATTGGAGATGAAATTTGAACTCATCAACGCCATAGGGATCAAAAACTTTTTTGTTTAAATGTCACATAGATGACAATTTGCATTGAAGATGCTCATATCCCATATAAGACGGATTGCTTCAAGTAGTTTGCCGCTAAACTAAAAATAAATTAATTGAAAAAAAATTCTCTCTCATCCTGTTTGTCAAGCTGCATTTTATTTATGTTCATTCACTTTTATTTTAAGTGGATAAATGACACAAGAGCAGCAGTATTGTATTGTAAATATAATAAATTGAAGACTAAGTTTAGGTTTGAATTTTTATTCCTAGACATCAATAACACGTAAATTGTAAGTCTTTCAAATTTTTTCTATGTAGACTGATAACTATATTTTATGCAATTGTTTAGGTCTTTAATAAATAAATAAATAAAATGGGAGTACTTTAGTGAAATATTGCTTAATCTCATTTAAATATTATTTGTTCAGGTAAAACTCGATGTTGGACGAGCTTTCGATGAAAATGTGAAAATCAGGTGAAAAGGAGGAGATTTGTGCATAATTCAGAGAATGAGGATCAACTTGATACAAATCGGAAGATAAATTGCTATAATTGCATTTATAAGGGACATAAGCAAGATGGAAAATTGAATAAAGGACGAAAATGCAAATGTGGGAAAGTGTTAATACCTTTCCATCGTAAGGTATAAAAAACTTTGCGATCACAAGGGTATATTGAAGATTTGCTGGGAGCAAAGTGTGTTATATGCGATTGCAGCAATTCATACCTTGCGATCATGTGGTAAAAATTGCGAGAAAGATTTTGTTTCCTTTTAAATTTTATCCACCTTTCATAAAGCAATTTGGCCATTGATTTAAACATACTTTGGGCCTCAAATTTTAACACTCTTCATTCTAGAACATGGAGAATGGGGCTAGGAAGAGATTTAATACAAATTATATGAAGAGTTTCTAGATTTTAGGCTTGAAATTGAAGATCTAAAGCAACATATTTATTCTACTACTTTCTTCTCCACTTACATATTCCGGATGATAAATTTTCATTATTTATTTATTTGTATGCTAGGCTAAATTTGTTAATATGAAGATGTAGACATAAGCTCATTATTTTAACATTTTAATTAAAAAGAACTTTTTGAGTTGATTTGTGTGATTATTGGTATTGCATGCTTATTGATTAATTGAATGATCCCATTTAGATAATAAGTTTCTAATTTTTATTTCTGGGAGGTTTGAAATAGGTTTAAAACATGGGATAATCAACATAAGGTTCAATAAATGCTAAGAGTAGTAGTTTATAAATTATGCAATCAAAATAAGTAATGTGCAATTGAATGCATTGTTTCGCATACGAATTCAGGGAAGGATATTTCGGGACGTGCTTAGAAATATTGTTAACTTATTGCGGGAGATAGTTAAATAAAATTGGGTTACCAATTGTCAATATATACATAAATTATACTAAAGAATATATGTTAGAATTGAAACTGGAGAATAATAGTTGGAGTCAGAATTCTAACATGCTATTCTCATAATAGCTGGTGCCATTGTTAGGGAATTTGATTATTAAATTGAATATATTGACTCGTGGTTAAATTCAAACTTTTAATTTGGTTTTGGCTACTTATATTAACTACCTGATCTTCTTGTTGTATGTGATTTCTTCAGTTGATTGCATAGTAATGTATGCAAGATTCTAATGAACTCGAGCTTCTACATTAGATCTTGAGATAAAAAGAAATTTTAGGCAAAGAAGAAGAGAACAAAGATTAGCAAGAGAAAGAGAATGGGAATTAGAAATGATAAATAATAATATTCCAACCAATCGTCCAATTGTAGAGTTAGTCAATGAAAATGACATGCTAGTTGGAGATTACATGATCCTATTTCTGGTGCACACTCAGTTACATATCCTCCTTCGGGGCAAGCAAATTTTTAACTCTGGCCAGATGTAATAAATATTTTCCTGAATTACCAAGACATCAGGTTTTATGGGAATACTAATGAAAATCCACATGAGAATATAAAGTTTTTTTTTCCTGGAGTTGTCTGAAATTGTCAGCCATATAGGAATTCAAGAAGATGCCTTATGAATGCAGCTCTTTTCACATACACTCAAAGATAATGCAAGAGAACGTTTGTCTCCATTGCATGCCAGAAATGCCATTTCCTAGAACGACAAGATGCAAAAATTCATGTATAAATATTTCCCACCATCAGAAGTTTACCTAGATAAAACTTGAGATAGCTACCTTCAAGTAACAAGAATCTGAAAGCTTTCACGAGGTATGGGACTGATATAAAGACATAGTCCGGATTTGTCCCAACCACGACATTAGCTTGCTCAGGTTACTCATTCTATGGTGGTCTACTATCGGATTATCGAAATGGAGTTCTAATTCTTAATCAAATGGTTCAATCGCTATGAAGAAGGTTTATGAAGCATTGAGTTGTATGAGGATGAAATGGTGTAAAGACTTCAGCTATGTGACCATCCAAAAGGGAAGTACCAAGGAAAATATTAGGAGTTCCCAATGTTGATTATATTAGCATTATCAATCAAGATGGAAGTTTTGAAAAAGAAATTTGATCGCGAGTTTGAGACAGTACACATGGTTCACGCTCCTACTTAGTATGTGAGGAGTGTGAGCCAAATCATCATACGTCTAACTGTCCATTAACTTCTACTTTTATATCCAACTTGAAGAGGTAAATTACGCACAGAACTTTCATAGACAATAGAAAAATCTTCCAACACCAATAATCTTGACTAGAGAAATCATCCAATCTTTTCATGGGGAAACGATCATGGTCAAGGAAATCAGAATCAGGGTAAACTGCTAGGGTCTCAACAACAATAAGAGACTACCATCGTTGGAAGATATACTTGCTCAGTACATCATAAAAATTGACAATGCATTGCAAAATAAACCAGACTTAATAAAGAATCTGGAAAATCGGGTGGGGCAAATAGCAGCTGCATTGTCCGACAAAACATATTGCACCCTATTGAGCAATATGGCAACAAATCCACAAGAGCATATGCTAGCTATCAAAGTCATAGAGAATGATGGTTTCAATATTTCACCAACTTGGGAAGCTACCTCTGTATGAGTTTATGTGCTTCCACCTCATTTAATAAAATATTTCAAAAATGATTTGAAGAGAAAATGATTCAGGCTATCACTATATGGACTGGAGTTTAATTATCGAATATTAGTGTAAAGAGGCGTGGGGTTGAAGAAAAGAAAAGGTACCTATCACTAATAAATAGCAAATGGATCGATCTGATCAATTACTAAAAATTAAGCTAGATCAGAAATCAGAAATCAGAAAATTCACAGGTCTTAGGCAACCATTTTTGTCCAACACACACGTCTTCGGTCCCATTTCTCCAAATACTATAGAACAACAAGTTGGAGAAATGGTTTGTGAAGTTCTTGGATATTTTCAAGAAGCTTCACATCAACATTCCTTTCATTGACACGGTCTTACAAATCCCTAGCTATACAAAGTTATTGAAAGAGATATTGAATAAGAAAAGAAAGTTGTTAGAGTGTAAAATAATGGCCATCATTGAAGAGGTATTGTGTTTCTCAACAATATATCTCCCAAGCTAAAAGATCTAGGAAGTTTCACTCTACCTTTACTGAAAATTTTTATAATATCCTTGCTTTAGTTGCTTAAGCAAGTATTAACCTAATATCGTTGTTTGTATACAAAATTTTAATCTTGAGAGAGTTGAAGGTAACTATAGTGTCCTTATAGCTAGTGGACAAGTCAATCAGACATCTACGATGAATAATTAATGATGTACTCATCAAAGTCGAGAATTTCATCTTCCCAATTGACATCATCCTTGATATTGAAGAGGATCGAGCATGACAGTAATCTTGGGAAGACCATTCCTAGCGACTAGACATACACTAATTGTGTAGAAAATGGATAGTTGATATTTTGAGTGGAGGATGGATAACAAAATTTCTGCATGTATACTCCATTCAATCATTCGGCCTACCTCGAGGAGTGAAAAAAGATTGATCATGACAAGCTGAATAATTGTGCAAGTGGTTGATTGGTTGGATTACTGAAAAGTATGCCAATAATCACATAGTTTGGGAGGGCTAAAAATGAATCAAGAAAAATTTGCAAGGACGGTCGTTGTAAGGCCAAAAATTCACTTTTTGGGCCACCATGAATAGCAAAAGCAACAAAGTCAAGATAATGACCATAAACAAGTGCTTATTGGAAGACAACCTAAGCCACTTTCCTTTTATTTATTGCTTTTAAAATTAGATTTGTAAGGTAGTTTATTGCTTTTGTATGTTTGGTATCATTAGGGCATCCTTACCAATCAACACAAGGCATTTGGGGAGTCATACATAGTCTGAAGTCTTGCATTGGTCATTGCATAGTCTTCAGGACTGTTTGTATACATGTGCTAATTTATGAAAATAATGATTTTTAGGTGAAAAGAGAGAATTTTGGGCCAGAATTTGATAAAATGTGACTTTGAGGAGTTAGGTGATTACTAGAGTATTGTGCTTAGAGATTGCTTGATAATCTTAAGAACTCATTTTGCAGACAAATCGAAGTTTGAGGGGTCTACCGATGGCTCATGAGACCGTTTTAGAGTAAGCAATTAAAAATACCTTTGTACTACTGGTCCATGCGATCTCAAGGCCCCAACATGGACAAGCAGTGAGGAATTTCATACTGCATGCAATCGGTAGTATCTTTACCATGCAATCGCATGGTTAAGACGGGCACAAGTTTCTAAGCATTTGACAGAACTATCAAACTTCATAATATTCACATTGTGTTTTTCGGTTTCTCTCCTATAGTCACCTTAAATTTCACCATTCCCACCTCACATATATTCAAACAATGGTTACTACATATTGAGCTCACTACAAAGACTAGAATACTAATCTTCCTCACATTCTTCCACTTTTATTCTAGAAAAAAGTAAGTTATTGAAACTTGCCCTCTTCTTCATTGTGCAATCCATTCTTCCACATACGATTCACGGTGTACATTGTACGAAACTGAGTAAGGGCTATAGGTAGTTGATGGATTATTTTTGTGGGCTAAAAAAATCTTTAAAATGGACATGCACGTTTACAACTATTTGACGAAATGTCAAACTGAAGTTTGGAGTTGAATTTGGACATCTTTATCATGCGGCACATAATACACACTCTGCACATCGTCCCCGTTTGTTCAATTTTATTTTGTTCATTTGGACAATATTTGCATAAAAAAATACATAGCCGAACGTGACATCCTGCATCCACTAGTAGATTTCTGATTGCACGTGTCCCCTTTGTGGACGTCCCCACTTGGTCCTTATACTATCTTGTTGGTTGTGATGTGTTTGTGCTTCAAATTGATTATCTACATTAGATAATAATTAGAATAAAGATTATGTAGAGCTAAAAACCAACGGAAGCATAAACTAGATTCATATAGAAAGCACTTGAATCACCAAGAAATTAGTTTTTTCTTCGATATAGGGCTCAGAATACATTGTACCCTTTTGTACATTGAAAATGGCCACAAGAAACACCAAAACCCCTAATCTATTACACACTATAGCTACTCAATGGCTCGAAGGCACATAGCCACAATCAAACCAGAAAAATACCATCTCTCGAAGAACCACAAAGACAGCAATCACACAGATCAGGGACACAGAGTATCACACAGAAACAAGAAGAGAGAATCACGAAGAACAGAAAGTCCCAGAAGCTTCATGGACGAAAGGAGAGAAAACAATGAAAAGTTAGGACTCAAGATGACAGTTCAGCTGGTATATAAACTCATTAGTATCAACCATTGATTAGCCATGAAATCGACGATCCAAAGCAACACAAGTGGCAAGATAAGTGGGCTGAGTTTTTGGGCCAGTTTCAATGCATTATCGGGCAATGGCAAAAATCATTCCAGCAATAGGCCAAGCCCAATTCATCATTGCCCAAAGGTTGAAATGTAAATGTCACAAATGGCATGACATTCCAACAGATTAGTAGTTAGGAAACACAAACACTACAACATTCATTTAATTTGGGTATATTCGAGCTTTATTTCGAATTAATACAATCCAAGTTAAAATCTATTTATCGTGGGGCGATATCTTTACCCCTAAAACAATTACTTGTCAATGGTCTGCAATCCAAAATGTATGGGATATGCTCTTATATGGTAATATTAGCTTTGGTATCTTTTCGTTTGCTAACCATAGTTCTACCTAGGTATCAAAAATAAAGTGGGGGAGACAGCCAAGGGGAAAACTAAATCGTTAGAGCATCTCACATTGTATTTGAACGATCTTGTACTTAATTTTATGCGATTATATATTTAATTTCAACGTATGGAAGTGGTTGTAAGGTGCATTTGTTACAAACACTGCATTAGGGGGATAGGATTAGGGAATTATAATGTATGATTTGTGGAATTGGATTATAAATGATATGATTAGGAGAAATTGTATTAAGAGTGCAAAAGGTTTTTTTTTTTATTGAAAGTGTTTTGGTATTACACTGTATCAAAACAATATATAAATATGAAAAATTAAAAAATGAATAATTATATATAATCAAAGATACTCTCTCTCTCTCTCTCTCTCTCTCTCTCAAATTTTCATTACTCAATTCTGTCCACTAAAAATTCGTGTTTGGTTCAGTTTCAAAAATGAATTAAAAATCTAAGTAAAAATCAACAATTAATTATAACCACACATTCTATGGTCACACAATTTTTCAATCACACTTTCTATCATTTTTTATCAAAATTTACCAAAAATATGAATTATTGGTAAACCAGACATTGGCTAAATAAGTAGATATCATGTGCTTAATCTTCCTTGTTTCTTGTATTTTCCTTGTGTAAGTTGTCATCTAACTTGTTAATTTATTGTACCAATGTTATAAGAACCTAACTAAATAGGACCGGTCGAATTTATATACATTATACCAATATTATAAGAACCGAACCGAATCAAACCAGCCAATTCGACAAGATTAACTGGGAACCGAACCGTTATTTAAGGTGTCATATGACTTGGTGTCATATGACTTGTATACATTATACCAATGTTATAAGAACCGAATCGAATCAGACCGACTGATTCGGCCGGGTGAACCGAGAACCGAACCAATAACCGGTTCGATCATATTGCATTAATCAAAGAATAATAAAACAATTGAAAAACCATTAAACCGGTCCTTTCAACCGTGAACCAGACAGGTTTTTACGGTTAATTGACTTACTTTTTTAAGAAAACTTTTCAGCTCCATTGATGGGCTCACCTAATGCATTGGCAAGCCCAATTTCATGAGTTAGGTGATGTACCTTTTTACAAGGGATTTTTCTCCCACTGCTTTAGTCTTCCTCCGATGTGGGATAGATGAATGGGAAAAATGAATGCCTTGTATTTTCATTAATAAATCATTCAATGTGGGATAAAGAATGGCAAATTGTTCATTAATAAAGCATAGTCCCAAAAAGGCTATACTCACAAACAATTTGAAGAAAGCAAATTATTTTGAACATATTAATTGTTGGTTTTTGAAGTTAAAAAATAAATTAGGATAATAAATCTACTAAACAAACAACAATTTATATTTAATGTTGAATTAGTAAACTAAATTTAAAAAAACTACTGTTGTAATAATATTTTATAGTTTATTTGGGTATTTATTTATTTAATTTGGCATCCGAGTCGACCTCAGCTCGACCTCTGACTCTTGACTCTCTTCCTTTTTCGGGTCGATGTCCGGATCGATTTTTAAAACATTGCTTTAGGCAGATTAGGCAAATGGATATCCGCAACCTTTTTAATAGGACTAAATTATCCTACTCCTTATCCCCAGTCATAAAACTAAACCTTTTTAACCTTAATATATGTATTACTAATTTAAGTTAAACACCGAACTCGATAAAATAATATATATTAGGTGTTGACCTTGAGCGTTGGAAATCAAGCAAGTATGAATATTCAATAATCACTTCAAATATGTTGGTATCTGAACTCACAGAAGTATCATCATTGCAATCCTAAATATACAACCACATCTCCCAAATTTCTCTAAAAATCATAATTAACTTGTCCAAATAGAGCCATGAGTCGTGGTTCAACGTCAAGAGCTCATTCTAATACCAATCCCAATGATACAAAATTTCCCAGAAATTTCCAAAGGAGGAATGATTTCACTGAGATCGGACACCCCTAACTTACTGCTATGAGAGAGGCCATAGAACTCCTCACGAATGTTATGCAAATAATAGAGCAAAAGAAGATTGTACTGTCCCATTGATTGAAACCGGGGTAGAATAAGCTAAGCCACCTAAGGAAGCGAATAGATGACCTGGAAGCCATGCACAAAGGAGTAATGGAGGAGTACTTCACCAATCACCAATACCCCTTTACTAAGGACATATGGACTGAAACTTTTCTGGATAAGCTAAAGACACCCAACTCGTCGAATACAAGGGAGAAGGGATCCCGTCAGTCAATTGGACAAAAGTACATCATGGATGGAGATGTAAGGAGCCAACGATGCCATTATGTGCAAAGCTTTCCCTTTAAATTAGGGGACAAAGTCTAGAAATGGTTCAAAAAGCTGTCGCAGAGGTCGATCAAGACTTGGATCGACCTGGCAACAACCTTTTGTGCTCAATTCATGGGTTGCAAAGCTAGGACCCAACCCAAAAGAATGATTGGTGAGAATAAAATAAGGACGAAGTGAGTCGCTATAAAGTTACCTCAACTAGTTCAACAATCAAATTTTGGAAGTGCAAGATATTTCAGGTGATGCTACCCTCATGGCATCAAAGCTGAGGTCCAAATAAGATTTTGGTGGTCCGTGCATGAAGACGGGCCTAGATCCTACCATGAATTTCAGAGCCTAGCTAAAGCACATAGGACAGAAGAGGGATCCTCAAATCGAGAAGAAGAGAAAGTTAAGCTTAGCACTGTTGCTCTGTCAAAGAAAAAAAGGTCGAACAAAAGACCCATGCCAGAAAGGATGAATGAGTGAAGGGAGGTCGAGTGACCTTGTACATATCTAAAAAGATTCTAAGTGTATCATCCTCTAAATACAACCTTAGATGGGGTCTTTATGTAAGTAGGGGACTATGGGGTCTTCTACAATCTTTCTCCCTTAAGAAAGAACTTAATGGGTCCCCAACCAAAGTAAGTATTGTTGATACTATAGGTGGACATGTCACAACATCGAAGAACTTTGGGACTTCAAAGAGCAGGAAGTCTGAATCAGGCGAGGTCAACTCCGAGAATTTGTGGCCAAGCTCGGTAAGACGACTTAAACATATCCCATGTAGGCACCACCTCCATATTAGCAAGCGAAGGCTCAACCACCTTTTCTACATCTGTAAGCGAGGCCTACATGGAAGATTCTAACCTTGTCCCACTACATCCTAGGATAAGAATATGTGATAGATGAGCTAAACCAGTGAAAGAATTGGATAAATTCTAAGTCAGCTCAAAGTTCCTTCCGCAAAACTTAGACGTGTTCTCCTGAAGTCACAAAGCCATAGAGGGAATTGATCCAAAGATTGTTGGCCATAGGCTCAACATCAACCCCCTCAGCTCGGTCAAAACAGCAAATGAGGTAGCCATTTAACCTAAAAAGAAATAAAGTCACGCTTAGAACAGCTGTATACAAACAGAGAAAGGCTAAGTACTATGACCAAAAAGTATGCAGAAGATATTTTACTGTCAACAACTCGTACTTAGAAAGGTCTTCCTCGTCATAAGGGAACTCAACCTTGAATCCCTTGGCCTTAACAAGGAGGAACCATATAAAATAATCAAAATTCTACCAAATGACACTTATGAGTTATAAAAGATATACAAAAAAGAACTCTCCTATATGCTCGGGATGCAGAACATCTCAAAGAATATTATCAGTAAAAGTTGAGGTGCCACAGAATATACAACCAAATGTAATAAGCCCACCTCAATAAAATTCAAGTGCTCAAGCCAAGTAAGATTGGAAGAACAATATTCGAACAAAACCCTCTCATCAATAGCACAAAGCCTACTTTTCAGAAGCATAATCTAAGGTCGTAAGTGCTGCAACACTTAGACAATGTTTGCTCTACAGTGGCACAAAGCCTACTCTTGAGAAACACAATATAAGGTTGTAAGTCCTATGGCACTTAGATAAAACTTGCTCTTTAGCGTTACAAAGCCTTCTCTTAAGCAGCATCAAGCTCACTCTTCAGCGCCACAAAACCTGCTTTTCAGCAACACGATCTAAAGTTGTAAGTGCTACAACACTTAGATAAAGCCCGTTCTTCTGTCAAAGCCTACTCATCAACAACATGATCTAAGCTTATAAGTGCAACAACACTTAGACAAGTCTGCTCTTCAGCAAAACAATCTAAAGTTTTAAGTGCTGTAATACTTGAGACAAAAGCTCACTCTTCAACGGCTCAAAACATGTTATTTAGCAGCATAATCTAAAGTTGTAAGTGCTGCAATACTTAGACAAAACCTGCTTTTTAGCAGCACAAAGCCAACTCTTCAACATTTCTAAGCCTCTTCAGCGACACAAAGCCTGTTCATCAATAGCATGATCTAAGGTTGTAAGTGTTAGTTCATTGTGAGGATACACCACCGCCTTCAAGGAAAATTTCGAATTCTTGTGGGTTATTTATATTATTTTTGGAATCTTCTTCTTCTTCAAATAGTTAGGAATAATCTGGAATTTGCATAAATAATATATCCACTGCCATTCATGGATGAATTTGAAAAATTTTGGAATTTCGGCCACCGCCTACTACAATGTTCTTCTACCGCCATATATAAATATGTGAGAGAGAGAGAGAGAGAGAGAGAGAGAGAGAGAGAGAGAGAGTGTGGAGATAATAATGTAAGCATTGTGTTACAAAATAAATCTTGAAGTGCCCTGGTGTTATTAGTTAGTGTCCAATTGCAAAATTACTTTTGAGTGTTTCTTTATAAAATAAAATATTTTTATTTGGGATTTAAACTTAACAATTTGGTATCAGAGCAAGGTGGTCGGGGATGATTGTGTATAAATTGAGGTTGTGAAGCTTCTATAAAACTTGCATGATTACGAAGAATTAAATCGAGGCACGATGGATGACCTACACAAGCTGTAGGTGGGGCAAAGAAACTAAATAATCAGAACTACACAACATGACAAACTTACATGGAGTCGTATCTTCAAGGGAAAATCCGTGGGAGGTAGTTGGTGGAAGTGACGTGACGTCGTCAAAAGAAGCCGTGGCTCTGAAAAATTGAGAATCAAAGTGGGCAAAGCCATGTTAGTTATAAAGACAACCATCGAGGAAGAATTGTTGGAGCACATAAAGGATAAGAACACACCAAATGAAGCACGTGACACTTTGGTTGTACTGTTCTTGAAGAAAATTGAATTGAGGTTACAACTTCTGAAGAATGAACTTCTCTCTATCAAGGAGAAATGACTCTAAGTCAATATTTTAACGAAGTCAAATCTCTCTGTCGTGAAATTTCAGAATTAGATTCTTCAAGTAAAAGTTTGGAATCTAGAATGAGAAGAATAATCATACACTGATTGAGACCCGAATTTACAGGTTTCATTGCCATGGTATAAGGTTTGCCAGAGCAACCATCATTGGTCAACCTCAAAATTTGTTGGTCAACCAAGAAGTGTTGACCAAGCAAATGTTAGGACTCACAATAAAGAAAGAAAAAGATGCACTACATAGTTATAAAATAAGAGGTCAACCCCTTCAACAAATAATAAAGAACTAAAAGAAAGTAAACATGAAGAAGGTTCAGTGACAAAGGGAGACAAACGAAGTCGCTACAAGAGAGGTCGGCCATCCAAGGGATTTCAACAAACTAATGGCTCATGTTTTGTATTTCACATATGCCTATGTCAAAGACTGTGATTCGAGAAAAGACCAACAGAAGGTAATATGGCATCTTCCAATGAATGAAAAAAATACAATTGTAAAGAAGAGCAGGATGTTGTAGCATCATTCACACTAACAGAGTTCCAAGGAGAGGAATGTAGTAAAGGCTCTAGGAAGAATCAGCACTAGTGGTGATGTTCCCTGGATGAATAAACTATGTAAATAATTGGATTGTCGACTCTGGATATTCCAACAACCTGACAGGCGATAAAGAGATGCTATAAAATACAATGGAGTACATTGGTAAGACAGTTATGACACCTCATTTTAGTCCTAGTCAAATACAGTTGGAAGATGTCTATCACTTGCCAAGAATGAAGAAAAATCTCCTATCTGTGGCACATTTAACGTCATTAGTTAACTATATTCTATTTGGATCGAAAGATGTGAAGGTGTATTAAAATATCAAAAAATTTCGATACATAAATAATGGAGGATGGAGATTAGAGTCCATTTAAGTAATGTCGGCAGAATCTGCATATGTAGATAAGACTTGAAAGAACAAGACAATAGATTTATGGCATGTAAGACTAGGTTTCACAGGGTGCCTTTCTTCTTAGCATAGAAAGGGACACTGTGCGGCAGTAGTCTGCTCCGCTAGACTACCTTCCGCATTTTTTTGATCGTTTCGAGACGAAAGAAAATTTAATTACAAATTGTAGAAAGTTT
>CAIGRB010069575.1:122084-136428 GCA_903798255.1 Fraxinus quadrangulata
ACGTGCGTTGAAGCATTAGTAATTGAACTTTCAACGCTTCAATTTCCTCCTGCAGATCAAGCAGGATAGCAACAGCTTCAGTCATTACTGTGCAAGCCCTTCGACTTTCATCCAATTTGATGTGTAAATCACGAATTTCCGTCTCGCCACCTCGACTTTTTCCTCGAGGCTCTCCATGGCATATCGCAGCCTATGAGTTGTAACTTCAAGTGTATCCAAACGCTGTTTCATGTTCCTCTTTTGAAGATCTAATATCTCCACGGTGTTCGATTCAATTGGATCCATAACTTTCTTATCGAGGGTCTTGAGCCAAAACTCTGATACCAACTTTCACGGGGTGCCTTTCTTCTTATCACAGAAAGGGACATCGTGTAGCAGTAGTATGCTCCGTTAGGCTATCTTCCGCATTTTCTCGATCGTTTCGGGACGAAAGAAAATTCGATTATAAATTGTAGAAAACTTGCAACACAAAATTGAAATACATTGAAAGTAAATTGATCATTGATTGCTAGAAACCTTGAAATTACAATTGCTGAAAACAGAAAATTACAATGGCTAGTGTAGGGGGTGAACACTAAATAGCTTGAAAGAAGTTTGAAAAACTAATACCCCCTATAATAGCATTCGGAATAAAAACCTAAGTGATAGGAGTAGACGTTTAAATGCTGAAGAATCATACTAAACGTTTACTAATATCTGTGCTATGTTACAATTGAAATAACTATTACAATGGAATGAAAATTACAACTCAAACTGAACTAATATTTACAATGTACGATCGAAGTTGGGCAAACTACGGCTGCAATTGGGTCAGGGGGCTTAAGTAAAGCTGCGGTCCGTGACACTAGGGCATGTGAGTTATCATAAGCTAAAGATGATGATGAAGTCAATGCTCAAGGGTCTTTTCAACTCGAGATCAGAGATGACATGGTATGTGCTAGTTATCAATATTGTAAACCATATCAATTACCGTATCTGAAATCGAGTTATAGAGCAAAGCAACTATTGGCGATGATACACTGTGATGTGTTTGGACCTGTTGACAAACCATCAAATTGAGGAATGCTTCATCGATGACTTCTCAAGGTACATCTAGGTTTTCTTTATGAAAGAAAATTCTTAGACATTTATAAAGTTTAAGGAATTTAAAGAAAAGTAGAAGGAGAAGTCGAAAATAAGATTCGTTGCCTACGCATGGATAATGGGAGAGAGTATACGTCAGAATAATTCTCCCAGTACTTAAGAGAATATAAGATACACCATCAATTGAAATGTCCAAACACATCACAACAAAATGATGTAGTAGAAAGAAAGAATCAATCACCTTGGAAAAATGTGAAGTGGTGTGCTACACACGAAAAAATGTGTCATAAAGGTTTTGGGCAGAGTGCATGAGGATAGTAGCATATGTGACCAACATGCTACCACAATAAAGCTAGGGTTCATGTCACCATATGAAAAATTATGGAAAATTAAACCAGTGGTTAGTCATTTTCGAGTCTTTGGCTGTGCTTGGTATGTGTTTGTACTTGATCACTTAGGGAGAAAGTTTAATAAAAAAGGAAATCAAGTGTATATTTGTCGGATATGACAGCCAAAAGAATGATTGAAATACTGGAACCCTACAACTGATCGTTGTTACACATCAAGGAACGTGGTGTTTGATGAAGCATCTTCATGGTGGACACCGTAGATGATGGAACTGCTAGATTCAAAGGAAATAGACGACAAATTGTAAGAGGAGATCACAAAAGCAAAACGAAGTCCCGAGGAAACAAAACATGCATAAGAAATAAGTGACGAGAAGGAGTCCACTGACACAATACAAAATCCTTGGTAGATAGGGTGCATCAGACCACCAAAAGTGATAAGGTTGAATCAACAAGAGGAGGGTGAGGTAAGAACAAGCCCACAAGCACAGTTGAGAAAATCAACTAGATAGAGAAAACCAAACCCCAAGTGTACTAACGTAGCAGTAGAAGAAGATGAGAGTGCCAAAGAGCCAGAGACTTTCGAAGAAACAATCCAACAAAAGGAATGGGTAAAGGCAATGGAAGAAGAGTTTATGTCTCTAAAGTAATATGAGACTTGGGATTTGATGCCAAGGCTTAATGGAGTAAAGCTTATATCCTGGAAGTGGGTATTCAAAGTAAAAAAAGTTCAGATGGATCAATAGAAAGATACAAAGCTCGTGTAGTAGCTCATTAGCTCATAGCAATATGGACTAGACTACGATGAGGCTTTTAGTCCAGTGGCAAAGATTACTGCAGTAATTTGCTTATAGTTTTAGCAACAAGCAAATCCTGGAAACTATGGCAAATGGACAAGAAAAATGCATTTTTCCATGGAGAACTTGATTGAGACATATACATGGAGCAACAAAAGGGATTCAAGAATAAAGAAAAGCTAGGATACGTTTGCAACCTTAAGAAAGCTCTCTATGGATTAGCAAGCACCATAAGTATGGTACGGTAAGATAGCCGATTGCTTAGTTCAAAGTGGATACTTGGTAGCACTAGCAAACTCCAACCTATTCATCAATCTTATGGAAAAGTAAGCCGTTTTATGGAAAAGCAATGGGATAGTAAGCCGTTTTATAGAAAAGCCGACAAAGCCACACCTTCAAGTGGTAAGACAATCTTAAGGTATGTAAAGGAACAATCGATTATGGACTTTTTTTTATAAGAAAAATAGAGATTGTAAGGTCGGTGGCTATTGTGATGCGGACTATGCTAGATGTTGAGACACACAAAGATCGACAACTAGATATGAGTTCAATCTTGGGTTAGTTGCAGTATCATGTTGTAGTAAGAGGCAACCGACTGTATCATTGTCAACTGCAGAAGTGAAATATAGAGCAACAGCAATGGTAGCTTAAGAGAGTACTAAAGATTGCAGTTGGATAGGCAAGATGCCTGGTTTAAAACAATTTCACATTTAGGTTGTCCAATTAAGGCAAGGCATTATAGGCCAAATAAAAGGAAACTGGACTCTAAAATCACATGTTGTTCTCTTCTATTGTAACTGATAATGAACAGGACCAGAGACAAACTCTTGCTCTAGATCTTGTTCAAGAAGTAATTTTGGATCAAGACAATATTGCAAAATCCCCTATATACAATCAAGAGATCGTTCCAGAAAAACAAATTCAACAACCTCAAGAATAAATGCCATTAAGGAAATCCACTAGAGAAAGGAGAAAATAGTTTCGGATGGCTTGATACTATTTCTCCTAAAAAATAAGGATGGCATGGATTGATGGAAGAAGATCTGATAAATCAAACTTTCATCAAACCATGCAAAGGAAAAATTCTTAAAAGTAGATTGATGTCATGAATAAAAAGATAAATTCCATGAAAGATAATGACGTTTGGGAACTCATTCTATTACCTGAAGATGCGAAGCCCATTGGTTGTAAATGGATATTTAAAATCAAGAGGTATTCGAATGGTGATATAAAGAGATAGAAGGCTCATCTTATTGCAAATGACTTTACTCAAAAGGAAGACATTGACTTTAAAAGGACCTTCTCTCTGGTTTCTATGAAAGACTCTTTTAGGACTATTATGGTACTTGTGACACATTTTGATCTTAAGCTATGTCCGATATTTTACAAATTAATAAAATCCATCCATGGGCTTGAGCAAGTTTCTCGTCAATGATATCATAAATTTTATCAAGTTCAAGAAGTAATTTTGGATCAAAACAATATTACAAAACCCCCTATACACAATCGAGAGATTGTTCCGAACAAACTTGATAGCCTCAAGAAAAAATGTCATTAAGGAAATTCACTAGAGAAAGGAGGAAGGAAATTTCGGATGACTTTGTAGTCTTTCTCCAAGAAAATAAGGATAGCATTGGATTGGTGGAAGAAGATTCAATCTACTTTTATCAATGCAAAGGAATGATTCTCAAGAATGGATTAATGCCATGAATAAAGAGATATAAGTATATGAAAGATTACAACATTTGAGAACTCATCCCATTACTTGAAGGTGGGATGCTTATTGGTTGTAAATGGATATTTAAAATTAAAAAGGATTCGAATGGTGATATGGAGAGATATAAAGCTTATCTTGTTGCAAATGGCTTTACTCAAAAGGAAGGCATTTACTTTAAAGAGATTTTTTCTCCAATTTCTACGAAAGATTATTATTTTAGGACTATTATGGCACTTGTGAGACATTTTGATATTGAGCTACATCAAATGATTTATAAATTAAAGAAATCCATCTATCGGCTTAAGTAGGCTTCCCATCAATAGTATCACAAATTTTATTAAATAATTATCTCGTTTGGTTTTGAAATATATGCAGTTGATGGTTATGTATATCACAAGTTCAATGGAAGTAGGCATATTTTTTTCGATATTGTATGTTGATGACATACTGTTTACCTACAATGATATAGGCTTATTGCACGAAATTAGGAGACTTTTGACATGAAATTTTAAAATGAAAGATCTTCGTATGCCTCTTGTGTTAAGGATACATCATGATCAATCTCGGAATACTTTTGAATTATTACAAAAGAGTTATATCGATAAGGTTCTTATGAGATTTGAGATGAATGAATATAAGTTTAGTCTCAATCAATATAGAAAATTTTCTGTGCTTCAGCAGTTGGGAGTTTAATGTATGCTTAACTTTGCACACATCCGAATATAGCATTTATTGTCGAAATACTGAAAAGATACTTAAGTAACTCGAGGATTGATATTTGGAAAACAGCCAGCGGGTTAGTCGGTATCTATAAAGAACTAAGGATTACATGATCACATACAAGAAATCAGATCAAATTGAGATCATTGATATTGTGATTCTGATCATGAAATAAGAGTGCAGAGTTTTCTCACTAGGCTACACATTTTCAATTGATTTGAAAGACCACTTAAATTATTCTGTGAGTATTCCAACAAGAGCTTGACGATGTCAAAGTTTATAGATATCAAGTTCCTAGTTGTTAAGGAAAGAATTTAGAGTGGTAAAGTTTCTATAGAGTAAATTAGGACAAACTCCACAATTGTGGATTCACTTACTAAATGTCTACCATTTAGAGTCTTTCATGAGCACACTTCTCATATGGGTGATGATGTGGCAGTTTAATGGGAGTCGAGATTGATTGTTGTCTAATTTAGAAACATTTTATACTTATATCTATTAAGGTTATTTTAAAAAATAAAGTATTGAGTTTCACTCTGATTAAATCTCATGGTTTGATCTCATTAAAAAAATAAGGTATGAGTAGTTGAAAATAAACATATTTGGATAGTAATACATGTAATTTTCATGCTACACATCCATACTTTATCTATATCATTTGATTGTGCTGATATATGTGACCATTGATGGGTTTAGTTATGATATTTATAACGAGGACCCTTTTTATATTTCATTGACAATCAATGAACGAGGTTGTTTGAAGATGCTTTTGTTTATGATAGAAAAAGTTTTGATGTCATGCACATCTATAAGGTAACATATGTAGCCCAAGTGGGAGATTGTTGGGTTTTAATATGTCATGTGGGCCTACATATGTAATTAAGTTTGTATTAAATGCTATCTTAAAGTTAGGCCCATTTTAAGTGATCTAACAAATAATTAAATTTATGGGCTTTGGGAATCTAATTAAAGTAGGAGTCTAAATACGCGTAGAGACCAGATCCATTAGGGTTGTATTTCATAATGGGTAAAAATACATATGTAAACTATGGTCCCCAATTCGTATGTGATTCTCATTCTTTGTATCATCTCATCACTACAAGAATAACAAAAGAATACATATTAAAGAAGAAGATCTTGAACCCGCAATCAACAATCAAGAAATTGAATTGAAGCAATCAAAATTATAGAGCAAGAAGCCACAATCAAGAAACAAGTAATAAAGATTAAAAAGTCAAGCTCAAGAGATTGCAATTGATCTTTAAGATTCAAGATCCAAAATCAAGATCCGATTTTAAAGAATTATTTTCAATGAATCAGGGTACGTTCTGCACTTTATAAAGAATTATTTTCAATGAATCCAGATGTACAAACAGTATGACTCTAATGACTGATGGGAAAATTTCGGATTAGTTCAATGAGCAAGTGGTAACCAATGATAAAATTCAGTGTTCAATCATTTAATTAACTCGTTTTTGTTTTCTTGAAATCCTTTTTTTTTTTTTTTTTTNTGTGTTTATATTATGTTTCGTGATTGATGACATTCACATATAGACTGCTAAGAGAGGGGGAGATTTAGCAAATTTATAAATAATTTTTGGTACCCAGGATTCTAAAAATTGAGTTGAAGAAAAAAATTAATTTGATTTTAGCAAAGTTAACAAAGGCAGCAAATTAAATTTAGTTGTGTGAAGAGCTCAATATGAGCCTCAAGGAATTTGTTCATGAAAAACCGCCCAGACCTTTAGGAACTTGTGTTAAATTAATTAAGCCCAAACACTATCTAAAATAGTAAGTTTTGTTTGCAGATAAACAAACTATGAAAGGACAATACGTATAACTGGATAATTTTATATTGCAGGTAGTTTGGCTGCAGTTCAAAGAAAAGGACACGAATAATGCTAGATTCATTGATGATGTTTACCAAGAAATTGGGCTATAATTAGTTTTCTCAGGAAGCTTATGATATACTTCAAATTACAATAGTTTCAATTCTCTTGAAAGCGCGCAAGCTTTGCAAACAAGAGTTAACATTGCACTCATATTGCATCTAATATGTTTGGTCTTATTTGTGTCTCTCTATGGGTGGCAATGGATTTGTGGATTGTGTATATTTCATCTTCACTCCATTTTGCCATTGAAGTACATAGAATTTCTACAAGCAAAGATGGATGTAAATGCAATTGGCCTAGATTGTATACCAATGTGGAGGAAAAAATGGGCTGCGAAGTTGTTAGCATGACACTTTGAGCCTTAGACCATCACTTGTGATTTTGATGTTTATAGCACATTCATATTAACAATTAATCATGTAGATAATTGACTCTATGATTTTTTAATCTTGTGTTGTCTTAATTCTGTAAATGATATTGGTTGCAATGAAGTATTGAAGTCAGAGTAATGTGGGTGATTTAAAATGTTTACATGAAAGCAGGTACGGACAAGTTTGACATATTTACACATTGAATCTTCATTTCATATAAATCAATAATAGCATATTGTTGTGCAACTCCATAACAACATTGTCGCATGTATCAATTGGTAACACATTGAAGTCATTGTGACAAAAAATATGACATTGAACCCAGTTATGATAAAAAATTCATTGCTTCACATAACATTATTGAAGTCGTTCCAGATAATAATAACGACATTGAATGATTATAAAATGATTTGTATCACATGTAACAATCTAAGTTAGCGACATTGATGACATTATAACAAAAATAATGATATTGAACCATTGTAATAAAAATTTACCAGTTCACATATAAAAATTGAAATCGCTCCAAATTAAAGTAAAGATATTGATGTCATATGCCCATTTGTATCATATGTAAATCTGACATAAAAACATTAAAACATTAATGCTGTTATGAAAAATTAATGATATTGAACTCGTTATAATAAAAGATTATTGCTTCACATAACCAAATTAAAGTCCTTCCAAATAAAAATAATGATATATTGATGTCGTTATGCCCAAAAGAATGATTAATGAAAGTTTAATACTGACCAAATCGCCACATTGAAGAAAGTATGAGGACATGCTTGCAATTGGATGACCCATTTACAAACTTTCGAAGGCAATGGACAACTCTTGAACTTCGAAAGTGGTCGATACGAGATTCTCCCCTGAGCCGAATTGATGAACTTGCTTAGGAGTGATGTTAGCACCCAATAACGATGCTTTGAGTCGATCGGAACCCGAAACAGTAGTTGAATTCACATAACGATATTGGGTTCGTTTTGGCAGAAAATTTTCGACGACGGTGTTTTAGCCTTTGTCTCTCAGAAGTGGTCACTTTCTACTCATCTTACGAGGATGATTACTCTCTTGGAGAAGTTCTACAGGCTGAAATAGGGACTGGATTGGTAGAATCGACATGTGTTCAGCGATATTTTCCAGTGGATGAGGGATGCTGAGGATAGTGTTGATAAGGCAGAGATAGTATATTATAGTGACCCTACACCGAAGCATCGTGACTTACTGTATCATGCTCAGACAATTTTGAACCAGACTTGATCTAATGAGGAGGGTTTTTGGAATCAAAAGGCCGGTTCACTTTACGTATGTGAGGGAGATCACAATACTCGATATTTTCATGCAATGGTTCAGAGACGTCGGATAAAATCACATATCAAATCACAGTAACGATATTGATGCCGTTACTGTTCGTACGTAAACAACACTTATCTCGTTATGTCCAAAAACGTCGTTTGGACCAAGTATCATGATTTTTCAGCCTTTGTCTCTCGGAAGTGGTCACTTCCTACTCATCTTACGAGGATGACTACTCTTTGGGAGAAGTACTACAGGCTGAAACAGAGACTGCACTGGTAGAATCAACATGTGTTCAGCGATATTTTCCAGCGGATGAGGGATGTTGAGGATAGTGTTGATAAGGCAGAGATAGTATATTATAGTGACCTTACACCGAAGCATCGTGACTTACTACATCATGCTCAGACAGTTTTGAACCATACTTGATCTAATGAGGAGGGTTTTTGGAATCAAAAGGCCGGTTCACTTTAAGTATGTGAGAGAGATCACAATACTCGATATTTTCATGCAATGGTTAAGAGATGCCGGATCAGATCACATATCAGGACCATCAGGATTCAGGCAGGGGAAGTCTAAGCTATTCTGGCTAACATTTAGACTTCAACTATTTCATTATATCACGATCTTCTATCTGCTCCTACATAGCCTTTGGATCCCATTCATTCGGATATCATCCCCATGCTTTTAGTATAGATGCTAACATTGTTGCTAGCCCGGATGGTTCTCATCCCTATTTTCCAGCATTGATGTGACATTATTTAGGACGACATATACAGGGCATTCTTAGACTTCTTTGATGGCAGCCATCTTCTACGGGGTTTTGCTATTGCTACCTAAGAGGGACGGTGCTTGTAGATGGACTGACTTTCAGACCTATTAGTTTATATACAATGTTCAATAAGCTTATTAATAAGCTTTCGAACACTCAATTGAGTACACTGTTACTGCACATTAGCTATCCTCCACAAAGTGGCTTCGTCCTTGGCCTCCTGGTTGGGGACAATGTTTTATTAGCTCAGGAGCTTCTCTACACTTTGGATGCTAGAGTGCGAGGGGGTAATACTATCCTGAAACTAGACATGGCTAAAGCAAATGATTGCATGGACTAGGGATTCCTTTATTCTATATTGGAGGCATTTGGATTTGATCAGATCTAGATCGACGGGATCAGGCGGTGCATCTCAAAGTATTGTTTTTCTATTTTCCTAAATTGCACTCCATGTAATTTTTTCCCTCCTCACTAGTGATAGCCTTAGATAAATTCAAGTAAATAAAGATTAATAGATAAATTCAAATAATAAGTGCAAATATAAATGTTATAAGTAAAAGGAAGAGATGATGTAAACGATGTAATTGTGGAGGTTAGATCCAAAGATTTACGTCCTCCGTTACCAAACTCTCCGGCACGAGCAAGGCCTTTTCACTATATTGATCGACTTATGGTGCAATCCAATCCTTTACAATGCATTCGGTGACTTACAAACCAAGAACACTGATCCTTATACAATGTTGAGCTCTACAAGACTTCAACACGACCCACAAATTTAAAGGAAGTTGATTTTACATTTTGAAACTTCTTTCTTGATAAATGATATGATCAAATTAAGTACCAAGAGGGAAAACACTTCAATAAACAGTAATGAAGGAAGCTCAAGTATTAGGTGAGAAAACTTTGATGAGTAGAATGATTTTCAAAAGTTAATTCTATCAAAGGTTTTTCAAAATAAATGATTTGACAAAAATAAATAAGATGTAAGATCAATATAGTTTTGCTCAAGAATATCTCACTTAAGTGTTGTATTGAATGTAAAGTGAAATGGTCTTTATAGCAGTTGAAATGGTCTTTATAGCAGTTAAAATGCCAAAATTTCTGACCAACCAGATGGTTCATCTTCCGCATACTGAACCGGACAGCCAAACTAGGAGTTTTGCGTTAGAATTCAGAACGGTTAAAAATTTGACCGTTTGGTGAACTGGGCGCGTCCGCTTGGACAATTTTTTCCCAAATTTTTCTTTCTTGATTGTTATGAATAGTATAGACTTTTGAAAGACAATCACTTGATTTTTCAAGGTAAGTGATACTTGTAAAAAGTTAAATTATCAAGTTGAAATACTTATCTTTTGAAGTAATTTTTCTAATGCATGTTTATTCATCTTTTGAGCTTATAGTGATTTATTACTAAGGATTAAAGTATTTTACCTTTACATATGAATCCAAAGCATCTAAGTCTAATATCTTCAACGAATACTCGATTTGAAGTGAATACTTAATTTGTTCTTATATTTGATCAATTTGACGTGAATGCTCAGCTTCCATTTCGATTTTCTTAAATCATGAATTGGGAGTCATTTGATAGTGGTCTTTTTGTCTCCAATTGATCAACTTTGCAACAATAGGTATGAAGACTTGAATTCAATTGTTAGAGATAAAAACCCATTTGTTTGTTATAATCAAAACATGAGATCTACCATATGTCAGCTATTTCCCCATTTTTTATTATGACAAACAAAAGATGAGTTGCAACAAGTTGATAAAAACTTTAGGTACCTCAATTGGGTTCGTACAATTGGTTCGTACATTCCCCCTTTCTTTTATATATGCATTCCCCCTATTTTATACAAGTCAAGCATTCATATCATCTTATATATTTTCCCTCTTTTGTTATAAACAAAAAGCATGAAAAATAATTGCAGGAGAGAACGAGTAAAGTAGAGGAAATGTGATCATCAGTAAGACTGCTATTGGGGATAAACTCGCATACTCATTTACTAAGAGCTCATTGGCTGAAGTTTTCATGGGCATCTGCAAGATATGAGGTTGCAAGTCATGACACATATAATCTAGGGCAAATGGGAGATTTGTTGGACTATACGCCCATATAGTATATTTTTATTTGATAAAATGTTATTTTATAATAAATAAATTGTAATTTTATATATTGGGAATGCGAATTAAATTGCCTATGATGACTTGCGATAAATAAATTGGGTACCTGCATTGAGAAGTACCGTATGAGACAACTAATGTTTTGATCATAAATATTTTTTTCACAATCAATGTATAAGGGTTGACGCCTTATACTGGAAGGTTGTAGTATTGATCAATTCACTATTCGGGTTTACGATTTGTCTTTATTGTAAAAATAGTTCAAGGTGATACTAGTACATTTGGAGTGTGTTGAACGGATCACATGTCGAGTTTAATTCTATAGCATGATCATATGGAGAATTAAATTCTATATCTTTTCATGACTTTAATAGTTCTTTGATTCACCAATAAGTGAGAACATGAATTAAAGTAGAGAACAATTCCCTTGATTGGGTTATGAGAACAATTAAAGTAGAGAACATGAATTTGTATGGAGAATCGTTGCCTTAAAAAATGGGTAGAGTAACCATTTAAACATTTTTTGTTGAATAGTAAAATCTTATCTCGGTGTTGCGATGGCTAAACTTCAACATCTCTAATTAGTTCATAGGAATATTGAAGAAAATGGTACTTAAGTTCAAAAGAATAATTAGAGTGGCAAAATGATTATTTATGCTTGTTACTAATTATCAAATCTCGGATGAGGATAAATTACATATATCGAGTTTAGAAGAAAGTATTATAGATTTATTTGTTTCTGCGGTCTTATATTCTAAGAGTGCAGTAGTTTGCCTTTAGTTAAAAAAATAAAGACTAATTATTAGATTGAGTGATCTAAGGTCGACTAATCAATATCTAATTTCGGAGCTTAGATGAATATGTCCGATCAGGTCCTCATGGCAGCTCTATAAAGACTTAATTACATTTATTTTAAATGTTTTGAGATTAAATACAATTACTGTAAACTTTTGAACTTAATTTTAATTTTAATTGAAGTTCTAGGACTGCACTGTAATTAAATGTAAACTAATTAGATTCGGAATTTAATTAAAATCCGTACTTTAATTAAGACTCCTGTTTGGACTTTATTTGGAATCCTTCTTGTACATAGATAGGAATCTATTTATCTCTATAAATAGAGACTAGACGGAAACTAGAAATCCTTCGATACATATTACAATAAATTCCTTAGCATTCAAATTTGGAAAGAGAAAAAAGAGAAAAAGATATTTTCTAACTTTATTCATTTATCTAGTTCAATAAATAGTTTTTTTTTATTTAATTAAAAGAACGTGCTCACCGACTAGTGCAACCTTGATTTTGAAGAATACTATAGAAGGTTTGGAGGTTTGGAGCATCAAATTCAATGAATAAAAGATGGAAGCCCGTGATCCAAAAAGCTGTAAGTTTGTGATTCAAATTTGATTCAAGAATTAACTAATGAATTTGGTAAAAATTCGAACCTTTTATTCTTGATATTAATATTGTACTTGAAAATCTAGACAATCTTGTTTCTTGAATTAAATAAAATTTTAATTTTCAAGTAATTCTTATTCCGCAATCGAACAATCTGAGGGCTTGTATGCTAGATATATTGATCAATATGTAGAATATAATACACAGCAAAGACAAGTGGATTCGGATGCTAGTGTGTGATATAAAATGTAGAGAAAAAAAAAATGAAATTTACAAAAAATAGGTACACACATATTTGCATCAGACGTAGAGAGTTCTAATTTTGTGTAGGGATAAGTTGAGAAAGTGAAGGAAACATTCTACTATGAAGGTTTCTTAGCTAATAAAATCTTCTTCTCCTATGATTATTGGTGGTTTGCTAAATAACTTTTAATTTAGTTTTTCTCTTTATGGCTCATTTTTTTTATTTTTCCATTTCATTGTTTTCGCTGCGCGTTTGTTAAGATTATTTCCTAACCATTTTTAGTCAAACTTGAAACCATTGCGGTCTATGAAACACTTTTTTAGTTATGATTAAAATAAACTAAACTTACTTTTAATTTAATTATCAAAACTCGCTATTCTAGAATGTAAATCTTACCGAATCCATGTAAATCTTTCTAGAGGTAAAAATATATCTACCCATTAAAACTTCTAACGAACACGATGGACAAAGAACTGATTGAACTTTGTAATGTTCCCATAATATCTACTTACTCTAAATTTTTGTCATAAGAAAAAAATTCCAAATTCCAAATAAATAAATAAAGATGATAAAATGTTAATCCTTCAACGGATCCACTCGACCAAGTGATGCATTACAGAAAGAAGAAGAAGATTTCATGGAACAATGGGACCAGCGTCAAAAGAAATATTTTTTTTTGAGGTTCCATTTTCAAAGTTTAGATTAATTTCGAGTGGAAACGGCCAATAAGCCTCAACATTCAAACTTTTTCGGCCAAATTCCATCGTTCATGGATCCGAAAATGTATTTTTCAGTTTTGTATTATTTTTCTTTATTTAATATATATGAAATTTAATTTCCATTTTTTGCGGATTAATTGTAAATATTAAGGATTTTAATTTTGTCATTATCTTTAAATTTCGACATTATCTAGAGTTGTAATCTAGACTTTAATCATTATTCATATTTTAATTATTGCTTTGAATATAGGTGGCAAACCTTAATGACAGTTAGTGGAATTTAATTATAATAAAAAAAGTGCTGAGAAGTTTCTCTAAATATTCTCTCGTTCTTGGCATTCTTAAGCCAATCAACAGGTTTGAGTTTTCAAGTGAACTTTTTTTTTTTTTTATAAGGTTATGCTGCTATGTCAATTTGTGTAAGAGTTGTGTTCATTCCTTCAGCATGCTGCCCAGAAGACAACATAGTTCTTGATGCGGTGTTAGAAGAGGTGAATAGACGTGATGATCTCAAACCATTACGTCAATAGGTTGAAGTGTTGACATAATAAATAACTATCAATTTCAACCAAAATCAAGAAATGCTCAAGATCCAAGCGATAAAAATCAACAATTTACCCACTTGGAGTAAAATTTTAGGCATAAAACCATATTTACTACATTGGAAAATAAATGTATAATGATTACGTACCACATAGGCCCCAAATTACCTAGGTTCCGAGAGAGGGTAGAGGTGGCAATCCCCAACATTAAATCAGTGATTTGGGAAAATTTTAAGAAACTTGGAACAGGGAAGAGGAGGGTTTGAGTAGAAGAAATAACAAGTACAAAGAAGAAATGTGGAGAAGGAAAAAAAAAAAAAAAAAA
>CAIGRB010069575.1:137353-162161 GCA_903798255.1 Fraxinus quadrangulata
AAAAAAAAAAAAAAAAAAAAAGAAAGAAAATGAAAAGAAAAGAAGAAGGAAAGGAAAAATAAAATGTGCAAAAGGAAAAAAATAAATAAATAAAGAAGGAAAATAAAAGAAGTTCTATTTTTTTACGGCATCCTCAAATGTATGCCGTAAAAAAAAAAAAAAAAATCTCTTAAAAATAAAGAAAATATATTTTTTTACGGTGTGCTAAAACGCATGCCATAAAAAATATTACCTTTTTATCTTACATTTTTACGGCATGGTATGTATGCCGTAAAAAATTCCACTTTTATCATTTATTTTTACAGCATGCTGTAAATAGTTCTTTTTTAATAAAATAAAAATCATAAATAAACTATTTACAACATGCTCAAAATTACGCTGTAAAAATAGCTCTATTACGGTGTGCCCTAAATGCATGCCGTAAATATTTTAGGTAATTATATTATTGTTACCACACACATTTAAGGCGTGTCGTAGAAATAGACTTTTTATAGCATGATGAATGCCGAAAAAAGTTACTTTTGTTGTAGTGTAATATTTTTTGCAAGATTACACACGCGGTTGCACATGACATAAATATTTTTTCATACACGATTGTACACGCCATAAATATTATTCCTAATACATATTACCCGTGTATCAATATTGTAATGTTCTACTTATTGTGAGTCAGCCACTCAATACTCTGTAAAAGCAACAAATTGTCTAATAGTGATCAAGCATTCAAAAGATAAAATAAGTATGCACAATTGATCAAGAGCACAAGAATTCACTAAAATACTTTACATTCGAATTGAAAATATGAATCAATAGATTTCATCATTCATCCATTACAAAAGAAGTAAAGCATTGCATTATTGTATTCAAATTTTACAAAAGATATTGGAAAGACATCACTCGTATGAAAAAACTAGAAGATTATGAAAACTCAATTTCTTCAACAAATGACATCCGAGCCTCGAATCTTCAATTCTTGTAGTAAAACTGTTGTTCGCCACTTGCTAGCCTCTCTTCAAAGATAAAAACAAGGTTCCTCAAGTTCTTGACCTCCCTTAGACTATAAAAAATGCCAAAGATGTCATCCAAAATTGTCGAATCAAGAAAAGAGACATAATGTTTCTCCCAGGATTTCTTCAAAATGTGTGCCTAGTTTAGTGTGAGGTACGCGACTAGTTGATTGAATTTGGCTTCAAGCAGCCATGGTGAGGAGTCATGAGGTGTCATTAGTATTTTTGACGCATCTTTCTCTCCTAATATCTGATTGAGGCGATTTAAAATAATTTTGAAAACTAACTCAAAGGGTTACAATTCCTCTAGAAATATTATTTTTCCAATTTTTTGTTTACCATGCCAAAAATGAGTTCCAATCTAAGGCTGAAAATCTAGAGTATAACTTGTTCAGCTAGAAATTGATGTGTAAGAATACTTTGACTATATTTCACCCCTTTGACTTGTTTCCTCATCCAAATGACCCTAGCACTCTCAAATCTTCTTCGTGGGGTACAACACAACTTTTACATATTTACACTTTAGTCCCCAAACTTTGAATCTCTTGCAATTGAACACTCTTTTCATCATTTTTCTCCAGTTCCACCATTTTCATCGATCTTTCCATAACAAGCACAATATACATAGAATTAAGCTACAATTCATTAAAATATCTAACAAATACTCTAGTTTAAAGGCCTAAATAAGTGTACAAAGTACACTTATCAATGCTTCAAGAAAGTGGTCAAAAAATTAGGATTATAGACAAAAAGGTATGTGTGTCATGGCAAATCAACGTACATTAATCAGTTTTTCTATAGGATCGATGGATAAGGATGAACATCTTTGTAATGTGGTTAGCATGGATACGTGTTACCTATTGGGATGACCCCGGCAACATCATTTAGTGTGTGATGGGTATATCAACACATATAGTTTTATGTTTGGAGAAAGAAGATTGTGTTACTAACTGGGAAAGCTTCAGGGACACCTATAGTTGTTGGAGATAGTGCTAATCTACTAACCTATGGAAAGTTTGAGTTAGAGACGGTAGATTCAGCAACTGAAGAAAAAAGAAATAAAGTTAAGCTAAAAAATACCATCTACAAGCAGCATAATGCCAAATATAAGAATCAAAGGATACGCAGATGAGAATTTGAAGTTGGGACCCTTGTAGTAAAAAATGTATTTCTTGCCATTAGATAGCCCAACTCTGGATCTCTAGGTCCCAATAAGGTGATTAAAACCTAAAGGAGCTTACAAGCTATATAGGATATGCAAGGAAGACCTCTGCTGCATCCTTGGAATGCGCATCATCTTAAAAAGCATTATCATTAGAAGATGTACTTTAAAAATGCAATCATACAATCCATTTTAATAAACTAGTCCACTTTATTTAAATGTTACTCATCTAATTCTTAAGGAATTGCTCCTAAGCAATCCAACCTAAGGTTGCATGTGCTGCAATACTTAGATAAAAAATTTCCTCAAAAGGAAATTCTTAAGGAATTGCTCCTAAGTAATCTAACCTAAGGTTGCATATGTTTCAACACTTAGATGAAAATTTTCCTCAAAAAGAAAATTCTTATGGAAGCTCCTAAGCAATCCGACTTAAGGTTGCATGTGCTGCAACACTTAGATAAAAAATTTCTTCAAGAGAAAATTATTAAGGAATTGGTCTTAAAACAATCCGACGTAAGGTTGTATAT
Source organism: Fraxinus quadrangulata (assembly GCA_903798255.1). Classification (NCBI taxonomy): domain Eukaryota; kingdom Viridiplantae; phylum Streptophyta; class Magnoliopsida; order Lamiales; family Oleaceae; genus Fraxinus; species Fraxinus quadrangulata. The sequence continues at coordinate 140,050 of CAIGRB010069575.1, forward strand.
GTTGCAACACTTGGATGAAAAATTTTATCAAAAGAAAATTATTAAGGAATTATTCCTAAGCAATTCGACATAAACTTGCATGTACTACAACACTTCGATAAATTCCTCAAAATGAAGTTCTTAAGGAATTACTCCGAAGTAATCTAACCTAAGGTTACATGTGCTGCAATACCTCGATGAAAAATTTACTCGAAAAGGAAATTCTTAGGGAATTGCTCCTAAGAAATCCCAACACTTATATGAAAAATTTCTTCAAAAGGAAATTCTTAGGAAATTTCTACTAAGCAATCCGACATAAGGTTGCACACACTTTGATAAAGAATTTCCTCAAAAGAAAATTCTAAGGAATTGTATCTAAGCAATCCGACCTAAGGTTACATGTCCTGCAATACTTACGTGAAAAATTCCCGAAAAGGAAATTCTTAAGAAATTGCTTGTAAGCAATCCGATATAAAGTTGCATGTGCTACAACACTTAGATGAAAAATTTACTACATTTGTTGAACTAAGATGTTGTAAAAATAAACAAAAATTGAAGAAAACAAATTTATGGCCAATCATTCATTTCACAAAGTATGAAAAATTACATTCCAAAACATAGTAAAAAAATGCTAAGTTTCAAAGGAAGAAAGAGTTTTTAACAGGCAAATCAATCAGTTGGGAGTCAAGTTGATCTAGACTTCGTCCTCAGATTCTTTATCTTCTTCAGAATGGGTTATGGTAACTCCTCCCGTGGTGGACATCTCATTCAGAAATGCCTTTTGCTCATCCAAAGCTTCTTACAAGAAGCCCACAACAAAATCAAGTAGGATTCTCTTAATATGCTCGATCGTTTCAACCAAGCTTACCACATAAGCATCCCGAGCTAGTGCGTCGAACTCAGGGGATGCCCTAGAAGCCTTAGCCTCATCCTCCTCCGCCCGCTTATTCTCAGAGGAGGCCCTTTCATTAGCCTTTTCACCCTCCAAAGGCTTGGACCATATCTAGATGGGCTAACTCAGATGCTAACTTGGCCTCAAGCTTAACGCCTATCTTATTAAGCCTGTCTTCCTACTCCTTCTTTTTCAATCTTTTGAGCTTTTTCAACCTCCATGGACTTGTAAAGGTTTGTAGCCTAGTTTCTGAGCTCAACCACCCTCTCTATCTCAGCTCTTACCTTGAAGGAGAATTATGTAACTAAAAAAGTATAAAAACTACTAAAGCATGCCAAATCGCGAAGAATATAAGTGTCAATACCTTGTTTGCCATTGACATCATATAAAGGATAGATCTGTGGCTGTATAGTTCTCCTAATATGCAAGCCTCATCTATCGACATATTGTCAAGGAATTTTTATTCTCTCATTCCAACTCCTTATTAGTAGGTTTGTTGTGTCCCTCAAAGGGGAAGTAGCCCAAAGAAAGTCCAAGAAGATCTCTAGACAGGTCCAACCATTGCCTACACATCTGTTGCGGAGCTCTAGAAGAACTAGAACTGGCCGCATGGGCACCTCTTTGAGGAAGAGGAAGACGAGGAGGAGTGAAGGCGATCCTAGAGGTGACTCACATAGGGGACTGTGGAGTTGGCTCCAATTTGGCACTATTTCATATCGATCTCCCCGTGCAGCAATGTCCTTTTTTTTTGGGTTTTCTTGGCAGCACCCTCCGTAGCTTTGGAAGGCCTTGTACCCTAGCATTTGCTTGTTCAGATCTAAAAGGAAACAAAAAAATAAATAAATAAATAACAATATCATAAATCAGATAGACAATATGATGAAAATAATGGAAAACTGACCTAAAATACTTAGAACACAAATGATTACTTACTTGAAGTTGAGGCTATATGCATAACAGTGTTGCGCAGAAACAACCCTACTAGAAACAAGTTGAAATTCCAAGATATTTCAAGAAACGAAAAAAAAAACTTAGAAACCATTACAGTACTTACACATTATATGGTATCTAGTGGGGACAAACATCCTCTATATCCACCTCGGAGGAATGAAACTGCCACTTTCCAATACAAAGAAGAACTCCTCCTTCCTAAATCTTCACTGAGGACGGAGTATCTAGGACTAGTAACCCTCAAGTCTTAGGTCTAACACTCATAGCACCAGCTTGAGTCCTTTCCATCTTCTTTAAAATAAAGGGAGTTGAATTGGTCTACGGCAAGTCGGGATGGCCTAATGACGAGTGTGTTTTTACTCACTAGTTTTTCACAAATTTAACTTGATTATTTGCTAAATCCTATGAGTATAGAACATTTTTGATGTGTTTGCTAGTATTGTTTTAAAGGTTATGGGAGGTAGTGTAAAAAGGTGCAAAAGTGAACAAACAAGTCAAAACCAAGGAAAAGGAGCAACAAATTGGCGCCCAAGAACCAAACTTGAAGTGCTCAAGCGCTAGGGACGAGTTTGGAATAGTAATTTAATGCCTAGGCATCAAAGACCAAGTCCTCAGGAGCTGCCTTCAATCGTTTAGGCATTGCGCTGCCTATTTTATGGTTACACCGTTTTGACCCACAAATAGTCCAGAAAGACTCCAAATTTGGAGAAAACGTAAAGGGGAGTATAAATAGAAGAAAGGTGACACTTTTGGGTGTTCTACACATTGAGGAAAAAAAGAATACAACTAGAAATTGAAGGGCGCAAATCAAGGGAGAAAAAATCAATAAACTCAAGATTTGAAGTATTAATTGGAAGAGGAAGAAGATCTTGGTGCAAGATTAATCTTTTTTTTTTCCTGCATCTCTATTCGGTGTTGTATTCAATGAAAACTTTTTGTTTTTCTTTTTGCATTATGAGTAGCTAAATTTTATATTGGGGCGCACAATGTAATTTACTAGGGACCCTTTGTTTCTTTTATTCTAAATTCATGTTATTTTATCATATATGTGTTGATTTTGCTATGAGTTTAATGTATTGAATTATTTGATCACTAATTTGATAATTTGGTGAATCTTTTACGAATCGAGAGGTAGTTTGAGATTTAGACTATATAGTCGGTAAATTAGATAACGTATAGATCTACCTATACTAATTATGGTGGTCTTATATGAATTCTTAGATCTAATATTTCATTTAACTAAAGTTGATTCGCATAGAGATATAGGTTTAAATTAGTTAAATAGGCTCAATGAGAACTCAAAATGGGTAAATTGAATACAATAGAAAAATTCGATCAAACATTACATTAGATTATGAATCTTGAATTAAGAATTAAAGGTGATCAATAGATGAAATTGTTATGTCCTAATATTTATCCCATATTTGAATCTTCAACCGACCTTCGTTTGCAAATTTTTATATTTTCAAGTAGTTAGAAAAATAATCACAATAATCGCAATTCTTTGTTTGCTTTTGTCAAGTCGTAGTTAGAAATATTAAATTAAGCATTAAAATCTAGTTCTCGTGGGAACGATAATCCGGACTCAAATGTTCACTTTATTACTTGTTACGATCTGTACACGTGCAGAATACAAAACTCGACAAGAAGTTTTTGGCATCGTTACCGGAGACTGTTTACTTTTATTCTTAATTTATTTTATTTTTAACGGTTATTTGATTTGTTTATCTCTTTTATTAACAGATTAAAGGTCTTCATTGTATGCTCTGTACCCAAAGCGATGATCTTGAACCATTTGGTTCAGAGATAGAACATACTTTCAGACCAAAACGCAAAGAATGCAAACAAAAATAGCAACATCAAATGACTGACTATCAAAACATTCATATTCCGATAGAGCTAGCCAATTGGACAAATTACCGAGAGAATAGCGACACCACTGGATCAACAACATGAGCGAGTGGAAATAAATGTAGGGGACTTCCCAGTTTCAATGTTCTTGACTCCCATATCAGCACCTGCACACTCCGGTATAGTATATCTAGATTTTGGGGTGAACAACTTTCAGATAATGGTAGATTGAATCAACTTGACCAGCAACACTCTCCAATTTTATGGTCTAGCTCATGAAAATCCTAACACACATCTCTAAATTCCTCATAAATTGCCAGAATTTTCATGCTCCAAGGGTTAATGAAGTCGTTATCAAGTTGCGGTTGTTTCACTATACATTGTGAGATGCTGCATTGGAATGGTTAGATGCTGAACATTATGGAAGCATTATTACATGGGAGGAACTGACGAGAAAATTCTGCAAAAAAAAAAAAAATTCACCAGTAAAGGTAGTAAAAATCAGATTGGAAATTCAGAGAGATGGGGAGGGCTATCACGAGGCATGTAATATATATTCAAGGAGCTAATGAGAAAGTGTCCAAGTCATGGGATCACCATTGGTAATCAAGTGCAATGCTTCTACACCGAATTTTTACCACTATCAAAATCTCAGGTAGATTCCTCTACTGGTGGATCAATCTTAGGAAAATCTATACACTGCATGGATTTGTTTGAGTTAATTGTCACGACACATTCAATATTTTCATGAGAAAGAGTGGAACCACATAAAGTAGCCGAAATTTATGAATTGGATAGCACAACATCTACCAATTTACATATAACAACTTTAACAAAACATGTAGAGTTACTGGTGAAATCACAAATACGGGGGAGCACATGCAGAGATGGCCAGTCCATTACGTGAAAATTTTGGAGCCAATCATCTCACGAAAAATTGTATGTCCACGGGCTTTCCTAAGGAACAAGTTAACTTCATTCAAAATGGCTCCCACAATTTTAACCCATACGGACAAACGTATAACCAAGGATGGAGACAACACCTGAACTTTAGATGGTCAGATAATCAGTAAGGAATGGTTCAAATAATACCCAGCAAGAGAAAAAATGAAGTTTGGAAGAGATGTTCAATTAGTATATGCAAAAGACAGGCAAGGTGTTCCAACAAATTGACATGAACTTTCAGAATCAATAGACATCTATCAAAAAACTAGAGACAAAAATTGGTCAGATAGCTCAAAAACTTCTAGAATGCCCACAACGGACATTGTCGGCAATACAATGATAAATCCAAAGGAGCAAGAGTAAGCTATTACAACTAAAAGTGGAGTATAACTACTGGAGATAGATGTGAAGAGGCCAAATAGAAAAGATGAAGAGATAAAAGTTGAAGGGGCTGATAAAGAAGAAAAATCTACACCAATCACAGAAGAGGAGGAAGAAAGAAAAGAAATATCCACAGTGAGAGCACAAAGTCCAATTAAGGCTTATGTGCCACCAATTCCCTTTCCTCAACGGTTGCAAAAAATGAAGTTAGACAAGTAGTGTCCCAAGTTCGTGGAAATTTTCAAAAAATTGCACATAAATATCCCTTTTGCAAATGCAATAGTACAAATGCTGAACTATGCCAATTTTTTGAAGTAAATTATGTCCAACAAGAGGAAGGTGGAAGAACATGAGACTGTCTGCCTGAACGAGAAATATTGTGTAATTCTTTCGAAGAAGCTACCTCCTAAATTGAAGAACCCAGGGAGTTTTACCATACCTTGAACCAATTATTTTGAGCATTCCTTATGTGATTTAGGTGCTAATTAATGTCACTCTCACAACAAGCTCTTTGCAACTGGCTTACAGTTCCATCAAAAGACGAAAGGTAATCATCGAAGACATGCTAATCAAAGTTGATAAATTAATCTTCCCGGTGGGTTTCATTATCTTGGACATGGAAGATGATTCAATTATTTCTCTAATCTTGGGAAGACCTTTCTTGGCCACTGGAAGGGCGATTACTGATATGTATGATGGGAAGATGATTCTTCAGGTGGATAGTGAGCAAGTAAATGTTTTCAAGGCGATGAAGCACCCATTAACATCAGATACCTATTGCTAGATAGATGTACTTGAGGAGTTGATAGTTGATACATTTTAGGCAGAACATCTAGCAATCTTATTTGAACCAGATATTGAACAATCAGAGTTAGAGAATTCAAAAAGAAAAGAATGTACTGTACAGCTGGCAAAACAACCCATGGGAAGGAGATATTTGCAATATGAGTCTCTTGGTGCAAATCCATCACCGTGTACCTTCAGTGGAGAAGGCCCCAACTCTTGACCTTTATCTATGTTATGTGTATTTAGGATATTCCGTTACACTTCCACCAATTACTACGAATGATATGATAGAGGAGGAAGAGACAAAGTTATTGGAGGTCCTAAAGAAGCACAAAACTGCAATTGGATGGACACATTAGAGGAATCAGTATCACTCTTTGCATGCACAAAATCTTAATGGAGGACGAGGCAAAGCCATTAGTGGATCAACGCATATTAAATCCAACTTTAAAGGAAGTACTGAGAAAGGAAGTCCTGAAATTGCTAGATCCAGGGATTATCTATCCCATATCAAATAGCTCATGCGTGAGTCTAATACATGTGGTGCCTAAAAAAGATAGAATTATAGTAGAGAGGAAGGAGAAAAATGAGCTGATACCAACACGGATTGTAACAAAGTGGAGAGTGTGTATAGATTACAGCAAGCTGAATAATGCCACAAGAAAATATCACTTCCCATTGCCCTTTATGATCAGATGTTGGAAATGATAGCAGGTTACTCTCATTACTACTTTTTGGATGGATATTCAAGGTACAATCAAATAGCTATTGCTCCAGAAGACCATGAGAAAACAACCTTCACATGTCCATAAGGTACTTTTGGTTTTAGGAGAACGTCTTTTGACTACGCAACGCACCTACCTCTTTTCAGGGATGCAAGCCGGCCATATTTTCTGACATGGTGAAAAAGTACATGGAGGTATTTATGAATGACTTCTTAGTAGTTAACGATTCTTTTGATGACTGCTTAGAACACCTATCTCTAATGTTACAAAGGTGTGAAGAAAAGAATCTAGTGCTTAATTGGGAGAAGTGTCACTTTATGGTGAAAAGGGGAATAGTGCTGGGACATCTTGCCAACATTCAGGTGATTGAAAAATTGCATCCACCTAATTTAGTTAAAGGGATCAAAAGCTTTTTGGATCCTGGAGGGTTTTACAGAAGATTTATTCAGGACTTTTCAAATATTACAAAACCTCTATGCAACCTATTGGTGTAGGATATGTCATTTAAATTTTCTGATGAATGCCTTTAATTCTTTGAAAGAAAAGTTAACTTATGCACTATTATAATGGCACCAGATTCAGAACTACATTTCGAACTCATGTGTGATGCCAGTGATTTCGCAGTGGGAGCAGTGCTAGGTCAACGAAAGGGAAGGGCCTTGCATGTCATCTACTATGCCAGCAAAACTTTGACAGATGCTCAAATCAACAATGGCATTTAAATTTGCTGATGAATGGCTTTAATTCTTTGAAAGAAAAGTTAACTTATGCTCTATTATAATGGCACCAGAGTCAGAACTACTTTTCGAACTCATGTGTGATGCCAGTGATTTCACAATGGGATCAGTTTTGGGACAACGAAAAGAAAGATATTGTATGCCATCTACTATGCTAGTAAAACTTTAACAGATACCTAGATCAACTATGCAACAACTAAAAGGAAATGCTAGCAATGTTATTTGTCTTCGACAAATTTTGTTTGTATCTGATTCGTTCAAATGGGATAGTCTATATAGACCATCCGTGTTTAAATATTTGTTTGAGAAGAATGAAGCTAAACCCAAGTTGATTCAACGGGTTCTTTTACTGCAAGAGTTTGATATTGAAATTGATGATAAAAAAAAAAGGAACAGAAAACTAGGTAGCAGGTCACTTATCGAGGATAGAATAAACTCAAAGGTCCACTTTATTACTTGTTATGCTTCATACACTTACAGGATACAAAAATCGACAACAAGTACTATTCCAAAGGATTAAAGTCGCTATGAGACTTCTCCACACGTTAGGGTAGAACTGAGTGGGGGCAATCCCCAAGGCCCTAGGAAAAGGTAATCGAAGCTTGGTACTCAAAATGGTAGAATTAAGTATGCACCCCACTGGAGGATCTTTAGCTCGATCAGACGAGCTAGGAATTATCTCTACCGAGCTAGGGATACTATATTTAGTCTCCACATTACCAATTCCCAAAGTGCGCTGCCCCTTAATCAAGCCACAAGGATATTGAAGTAGCTGGGCATCTAAAGAACATAAGATTCGAGTTGTCGGTTTGCCCTTTTTTCCATAAATCACCGACAATTGGTTGTCTCCAGTCACCACCGACCTAAAATATGAGGTCTTCCACTCCTCACTCGAAAGGTTCACCTCCTTCCCGTCTTGAGAACCCAAAACCTCTCCATCCCTCAGTCCCCTAGCTTCGACTAGGTTTTGTTTTCGATAATGGCTGACCTAAATCTCTTGGGTTAAATATAGAAATGGGAATTGGGGTATAGATTTCCTAAACTTCTGAACTAGAAGAAGGAGAAGGGGAAGTAGACTCTTCCTAATGGTTGCCCAAAAGTAGACCTTAGACTCGTCCGAATTCACCCAATGGCCAAGATTCAAAATAAAGAAAAGAAAGGCAAGGTTTTTATAAGGGGTGTGTATACCTGTATAGGTGACGAACTCACACGGATGGAAGACAAAAGCACAATAAAGCTTTTTACTTCCTTTGTTGAAAAATCTTGAAAACAAAAGTGTGGAAATGGGAAGAAATGATATAAAAAAGGGGAAGAAGACCAAAGGGTATGCTAGGAGGCGTTGGATGTAGAAAGAGGGAAAAATGGGTAGTCTAGATGAAAGAGGTCAAAATTAAATCGTCTTGGGGAAAGCATGTCAAGGAAGCCAAAGAATTTAGTGGATTGCCGCTCCTTAGATGTGGTGACACATGTCATCTTGATCCACGCCTATTTTGCCAGCTGTCTTCTCAGACTTTTGAAATGTTTTTAACACGTTCAAGGTTAACACATCACCCCTTGTGAGAACAAACCTTGGTGGTAACTGTTGACATCCAAACTCCAACCATATCTAAATAATTCTTTCTAAGGTCGCCTACTACTCTCTAGACATGAAGGTTGGATATATCACCCCTTGAGTGATGCTCGAACCCAGGATCGTTGTAATATATGGGAACATAATAATGATTGAATCTATGCCACACTTTCAAACCTCTCCACTTACCAATCCAGAAATAACACTGGGCTACACTGACGTCAGCGTCTCCTTTTTAACCAATCAGCAATATGCAATGATTACATGATGTTAGCCCATCATCATCAGTTAGATAACTTAGTAAAGCTGGCATAATGATGAGTTGGTGGGATCGACATCCACAACTAATCAAAACTCCAATAGGTGGCATGCATTTATAGGATGACACTGTAGTTGAAAAGACCACTGTCGGCCAATAGGTAGAAATGGTCCTCTACAAGCAAGAGCTTTGATCAACAAAAAAATCCATCTACCTTTTCTCAAATATTCTTGTTGTAAAAGGATTATACATTTTTCACATCGAGATTATTAGCAATAAACGTCTCTTTTTCTCTTTAGGTTGATCAAGATATCACTTTACATTTTTTGACAGCAACAAGGGGCTAAGTAAGTTCAATGATAACTCAAAAAACATTTAAAGTTCAACTGAGATTAAACATCGTGAATTATTTTTAAAGTTCAATGATAAGTCGAAAATATTTATGAAAGTTCAGCAATAATTAGGATATTTACGTACTAGAAACACTCCATTTACTACCATAATGGTCCAAATTCCTCAAAGTGTTTTCACAAACTATATGTGGAAACAGATGTAAAACGCGATAAATACGATAAAATTGTTTTGGTATTAATTTTACAATAAAATTACTACAGTCAATATAATTCTTCAAGTGATTGTGGAACATGAACTTAGAATTCAAAGTTTGGAAGTGAGTGTTCGAACACCAACTTGGAATCCGAAGTTCATAAGTGAAGATATGGAAATTGCTGCGCCTCATCCTATAAGACGACTATCATTAGCCACGTGGTAGCTAACTAGAAAAACGGCAAGAAGCTACCTAAGGCTCGCGTTTCACATCTCTTGCTTACCTGACCCTATCGAGGCCATCAAATGAAGGAAGTCGAAGCGATGTCATTACCTTAAACGATGTAACAAGGCCTAAGGAGGAACTCAATGTTCGAGACAAGGTGTCACGAGTTACAGCATCCCATTTTTGAAGCGAACCTTTATTCCACAAGGCATTTTTCATAGCTTCCCCTCATCCAAGAGATCTTCCATATGAGATGTTCCACATTAATGAATAATATGACATCTTTACAGCATTTGCCTCTCAGTCAATTTGTCGGTCTTCTTTTCAGATATAAAATTTCATATTTAATGTCATTTAATGTCATATAGAGCCTCATGACTCATGTCTATTGTTCATCCTATACCCAAATATACATTTATAGTTAACTGACTTGATTGTTGGAGTGCTCATGGTCTCTCCTCCACCTCCAGAGAAGGTTACATGTGTCTAATGATTTGTCTAAGTGCATGATCGTTATGCGTGGACGTGAGTGTAGTCAAGATCTTTTGAGCACACCACCTAGCCATTAAATCAAGATCAATAGATTGACATCGTCTATGAAACCACACTTCAACCGCAAGCAAACATCATAAGAAAAAAGTTCACGGAAAAATATACCTGCTTCTTCTTGAAAAAGGTTTTGTTCTTGAATAAAGAATATGTGAAATTTGTGAAGAAATATTTTTGAAGTGTTCTTCGTTTTCATCCATTTGATCCCAAAAGTTCACAAAAAGGTAAAGTGTCTTAAGTTTTCATTCAGAAAAGGATAAACTTTGGAGAAATATCTGCTCAAAGAAGACCCCCATCTGAAGAAAAGAGGCGTCTTTATAACGTGAGTGCTAGCTAGTGAAGGAGACTTAAACACACGAAGTGTGGTGAGGTAGATCTCTGATGAAGAGTTTCCTTCAACTAGAGGCAACCAATATTGACCCCATCATGATGGAAGAGGTGAAAGAGTTAATGCACGTCTTAATAGCTTCACTATATAACTCATCCTTCAATAGATGCAGGCAAATACAAGCATGTACATGTATTACATGGCCTTTATTCCAAGGTTACAAGGCCTAAGGAGGAACTAGCAAGAAGAAGTGGTACAAAGTGATAGACCCCCAATTTAAGAGGTGTGGAAGAAATGTCAACCCTATTGAAAGGATGTAGGAATAGAAATTTCCTAAATCGCCCAAGGGTTCAACCTATAAATGGTCCATTCAGTGGAAAAGACAACTTCTCTCCTATCTACAAATGAAAGCAAAGACCTAACAGGTTCACTAGTGTCTTTGAGAGGTTCGGAACTAGAGCACCTAGAAAAACTTGTCAAGATGAGGTGCCTAGATATAGGCCTCATGAACAAATTTCATGAAATAGGCCATAAAATGAACCTTAGCCTAAAAATAGGTGAGAGAGAAGAAATGTCGAACCGGTGGTAAGGAAAAATCTGTAAGCTTCCAACCTCATCAATGCTACCCGGTATGGAGTGATGGGCTAACCAAGTCCTTTGAATTGGATGATGATGATGATGATGATGACAATCTCCCGTTCTCCCAATGAATCGGGCATGCTTATGTTTTCACTCGCTTCGTAAAATGGCATAGAAGAGCACCTCACTGATTATAAGACACAAATGGTCTTGAGAGGGACCTCCCTACGTTAAATTGCATAGCCTTCCACCTGACCATTTCCGGAGATGCAAAGAGGTAGCACAACAAGCTCCGTCTCAAAAGTATTAGGAGTAGGTGAGATTTGAAAAAGTAGTTACTTAAATTTTTTGTGTTTACTAGATCATAAATAGCTCCAGTTAAACGTCTCTACAGCATGAGTAGGCAAAAGGTGTGTCACTGAAAAGTTATATGGCCCACTTCACTAATAAGCTGATCTATGCAAAGACATTACCAACTCAGAAACTCTTTTAGCCCTAAAATAGGATTTAACATGAACGCCCTATTTTGGAGGGATGTTTGCAATAAGAAATCCACCACTTATAGATTAAAATGCTAGTGTAGTTTGTAAGAGTTGAGATCGTCAATAAAGAGATGATTAACCACAAGAACCGAGGTAAGATAAACTGCCTCCACTTCGAAGATATAGAGGTTGAGGCCCTACATTCTACCTAATAGACCAATAATGGCACCAATAGGGATACGTCATCCGTATTTTGGGTTAGACCTATGATGCTAGATACTAAATGCCCTATTGTATCAAAGAAGAACTACGCCCCCACACTTATAAAATTGAAGACTTAGATGGAGAGGAACATAATCATCTATGGAACATAGAGAACTTATGCAAGTACTATCAGCGAGCTTCTTCTTAACCTGGATGAACTCACCAGCCTCTGTATAAATTTCTTTCTTATAAACGAAATGGCTATCTTCAGTAAATATATGTCTCGTATTTCTCTTCTCCGATGAGGTAAACTATCTTTCTCAAGAGAGACTTGCCTCCAATGCCTATACGACCCATCTACATAATTCCTTACAATAGAAGTCAATCCTTTGTGCAAGATGAAAGGGCAAGCTATTTTCCCTAAGAGAACTTGCCTTTGAGACCTACAAAGCCGACCTTAGAATTTCATGCACTGGAAGGCAGTCCACCATGCAAGATTTTCTAAGTATGGTTGTTCGATAGAAGAGGTAAGCTATTTCCCAAATAGAACTTGCCTCTGAAACCTATGATGCCAACCTCACAATTCCTTCCATTGATAGTGAGTTCACCATGTAAGAGAGTTCTAAGTCTTGTCGCTTCAGTAGAAGAGGCAAGTCATTTTTTAAGGAAAACTTGCCTCAGAAATCTATGAAGCCGACCTCATACTTCCATTACCATGCACAAGAGTCTACACAAGGCACCTTAACCTATTTTATTAACCCATTAGATAAGGATGCCCCAATTAGAAGTCCATCAAGAAAAGAACTTTTAGAATAAGTGTGTACCGAAGCGTTAGTCTTAGTAGTTGTTAATATTGTCTCCAAGTCTTGGTTTCTATGTCCATCGAGGTATTAACACTTATTAATTTGGAAGAAAGATATGAGCTGAGACGAATTAGGGTTTACCCCTAGATGAGATGTACAATCAATACTAATGGTATTTTTCATATGGGACGACGCTTTAATCAATCACAAGTGGTTTAACATGGTTGAATGTTTTACTTTGAGTTTCTATTCACACCAAGGTGGTTAACTACTTGTTCAATTGGGATGATCGGTTACTTATCAGTTGAAGTGGTTAAATTACTTGTCTATTTACTTCATTAACGAAATGAAGTCATTACAAAAGAGGCCGAAGCCTTGAAAGATAATAAAATTTAAATGAAAAGTAAAAAGGGCTAAGATCCTAAGCTATAGGGAGAACTGGGATAGGGGGGTCTTGGGCATTATTGGGGAAAGAATTGGGGGAAACTTCATCCTCATATAGGGTGGCAGGCTCTTATATGCCAATAACCTCCTCCTTGAGAGCACTAGTGTCGAAGTATGAATGAAGTTCTTTAACCTAACCCAGTAACTCTTTGTATGAGAAACTCCTTCAATGATTACTGAAGTGATTGTGATCCTCCATCAATAGAAGTTAGCCATGTGACTCATCATGGTATCTTCCACAACTGTTTGAAGTTCCTGCCTCAATTCTTTAACCTCCTTCCTTAGCTCAGTTACCTCGACATTTATGAAACCCTTCTCTTTGTTTGTAGCCTTAAGGGCCTCAACGGCATATTTACTAATATGCCAGAGGCCTCAACCTAGTTCATCAAAGCATGGACCTTAGACCAGGACTCATGGGCTTTATTTTTCAAACGACATAACTATTGTAGAATTTAGTTTTACCTCAGCTTCATATACTTCGATTTAACTTCTTCAGCCTCAGCCACTACAAAAATTAACCGATTTCGAGAAAAAAAATGTTATCCCTTAAATTGAGATTTTGTTGCAAAAATAATTAAGCGACAACAAGATGTTTCTTGCTAGCATTGTTGCACTATATGAGTTGATTATGTGACAACTTTCGCTCATTTATCGCATTAATAAACTCGTAACATTATTTGTTTGATACAGAAAGTAAGAGAAATAGCAACATGATATTTTTTGTCATAATGTGAAAAATATTTGTTACAAATATTATTTTAAAGGTATAACTTTTGTTACCTACTCTATTTTGCAACAATACATGCAAGTAGTTATATATCTTTGATAACAAATCATGTTTGTCGCGAAATATAATTTACAATGTGTTTGATATGTTGCATAATATATTTTAAGATATTCAATATTTGTAGTAAAATCTATTTTAAGCACATAATTTTCAATTTCTTGCATCACAATAACACTACTCTATTGAAAACAACTCATGAATTTATAAAAAGAATGCTTCAATGTACAATTATTACAATCTATAAATGATTTCAAAAAATATATAAAAATTCATATTATTGTCAACCAAATAGATATTGACCAACGTATCAGTTGGAATCTCTTATCAACCTTCGATAGATGCGTCATCTTTACTGGAGTCTACATAGGAAAGAAAATAATGTAGATAGGCATTAAAAAATAAAATAAAAAACATTATGCAAAAAAAAATAAATAAATAAACAAACATAATACATATAAAACATGCTTTACTTACCAATGTCACTATCACCATTATCATCTTTATCATTTAGAGATTTCTCATCGTTCACTTAAATATTCATTCAATGTATCATCATCATTCACATTTTCATTTAATGATTCCACCTCTATCTGCAGTGCTGTATTTTCAATAATGTATTTTCATTCGTATTCTCATTTAATGATTCTACTTCTATAATCTGTGTCCAAATTCAGGTTTGTGTCAAAAAGATGGAATAAAATCATGGAGGAACCTTTCTTTCACTATAGGTATGCTGAAAGAAGAAAAGGATCTCATGTAGGTAGATTGTTGGGCTTCATGCAATGTAAGTACAGAGCCACACATAGACATTCTCATCCCTTTCGAAATCCCCAATCAAAATCCTACCTCTTTTAGATCACCAAATAGGCATGGTGCCTAGAAAAGTTGGCTACTTTCTTTCTTCGTCTAATGGTCTTGTCTTTTGTTGTTTTCACCAGATGACTTACCATGTACATAATAAGAATTCATTAAGCTCAATCTTATGCTTTCAAAAAAAAAATTATAGTCTTGTGTTTTCTTTTAATCACTTGTTGGAACAAATTCATCGGCGAAATTTCAAAGTTGAGGATAGACACTACCTTGTCTAATGCTTTTCTGCTGACAATCTCATTGGCGAGGCACCAGTAATTGAAGGGAAACAAATGCCTCCATCTTCTTTCTGAGCAGTTACTAGTCAGGTGCTCATGATAAAAATTGGAAATTAGGAGAAAAGATTACCAAGAGTCAATTGCTTTATCTCCAACTCCACTGACTGAAAGACTTTCAGTATGTCTTAAAGCAGGAAAGGATTCGTTTAACCTTTTTAATGTTGTCAAGGTAGTTGTTTTGCCGATTTCAACTCTGTCTTGAACTATTAAAGTCCCAAAGTCATTGGTAAATTATATCTAAAGTCATTACCAAAATTGAGAAATTTGAGTTTCAATCCAATAAAACCCCAACAGTCATACCCCNTTTGAGTTTCGATCCAATACAACCCCAGTCATCCACCCCCAAAAAAAGACCAAAAAGAAAAACAATTAGAAAGAAAGATGAAAAATAAAGCACTGACCATCCTACTATTATGCAATACTTTTCTTACCAAAAATGAAAAGTATCTTAAGAAGAGTAACCTATCCACATATGAGAAATTTGACTAACTGAGTTATTTGAGACAAAGATGAATTTCTCCCATGGTTTGCTATCGTCAGAGATAAAGTATAGTTTACATGAACAAAAAGATGTAAATTACCAATTTAAATACAAAGTCCCTTGTTCACAGAGAATAGTTCTCTCATAAGAAAATTGCCCAAATTTCCTTTTGAACTCCATTTTTATGACTCATACATACTCTACCTTCCATAGGGATGATACCTTCTGCTCCCGGCACATTATAGGCACCTCTACTTCCATGAAGTGCACCACCACTATTGCCTCCGTAACCACCACCATGTTCACCTCTTGCGTGGAACTTTTCATTGTTGCATTAGACCCAAGTTAATTTTATTTAAGCAATTGTATTCAAAAGTTATAAAAAAATTTAAAATGAAAGTCAAACAAATTTTAGACGTCCACGAATATCACAAAAATCCCTCATTTAAAAAAAAAACCTTTAAAAAGTCAAAATGTAACACACCCTGTAAATATTCAAATAACTAAATAAATAATTGTGCAAGTTAAAGAATAAAAACTATCAAAGATCGACACAGGTTTCATCACCTCCCACTGCTTTGGTGACTGTTTTTGGTTAGGCATCAGTGATGGGAAAAACAAAGTGTTTAAATAGCCGATGTTAGCTCTTCACAAATAGTAAGTATAAACGTAATCCAAAATAATCCTGAATCTAAATCAAGAAAATCGAATCACAAACACAATGTAATTGAAGCCTAAAAAACCGTAATTAATGATTTGAATACAGGATTTGGGAAATTGAATTCTATACATACATAGGTTCTTTGATCCATGTCCATGAAGGAGCAAAACTTTTTTACTGATCTTGGAAATGGTTCAATCACGATCGGCAATCCACAGTTGTTCAATTGTCCAGAGTTAAATGGAAATCCACACAAGAAACAAGAAACAAGAATGAGAGAATTAAGATTTCTCTTTTCTTATACTAGTAAGATAATGAATTATGTTCAGTTATTTCTGAAACCCTAATAGCTTATTAATATGAATCCAAATGGGTTTGGCATGTCTTTTAAACTTAAATCGATTTAATATTTAATTAAACTAATTATTAAATTTGGTCCACGAATTTATTAATTCAATTAATTAGTTCGGGTCTATTAACAAGCGACTCAATTAATTAATTGTCCAACACTTCTTAATTAATTAATTAATGAATCTAGTTTTTCTGGTTCTCTTTCTGTGTGTGACTCATTAGGTTTTCAATCACGATATCTAATGACATGAAATATTATTTTGATCTAACCAAAATTGATAAATTATAATACCCCATTTTAATTTGCCATCAATTCATATCCATTGTCTCATATTGATATCTAGTAATGTGTCAGGGAAATGTCACATGGTTTAACAAAATCAAATTTGTTCATTTGCTGTAAAACTATAATCCTTTCGTCAATATGATCTGATCAATTACGAAATATGGAATGCGTCAATCTTAGTTATCGATCATATTTTTTCATCTCGCTATTAAGTCAATATAAGTGTAAAACTCTTTTTCGACTTCTAAGTACAGGTCAGGGATTTCGTTATCATCTTAACTGAATGAAATATAGATTATTATCACTTATTATCTAAGAGTGACAAATCCTCTATTAATTATTCACTATTTCCTTATGATTCTTGACATACCTGAACGATTTCGTATTAGCGACCCTTGACGAGGTAACATCTAAAATCACAAAAGTATGACTTTCCTCATATAAGAAACTATGAAGACCTCAAGTCGAAGGACCAATTTCACTACCGAACATTAGAGATTAACCACTAACACTTAGATAGTTATCCATGTGGAATCTCCCCAACAGGTCTCGAATAGTTTGTTCTATATCAAAACATCGACATGTTATATCAACTAGTTACTTCACAAGTAAGAAATGTCACACGTGATGGTCTATCTATAATAAGGATATCTGTATCTCGTTATTACTTACGACCACGGATGATTTAAGATCAGCATATGTAATTTATATATCACAATCACAACTCTTTGTGATTAACAAATTACTAAAATTTAAATTTACAGACTCTATTATATAATATAATTTATTAGAATAGTAATTCAAATAACTAATAGATCTTGCCAAAATAAATGCATTAAATTATGTATTAAAAATGTTTATGTCTAAAGTTTATTGGATTAGGGCATAATACTTACAGGTTTGCCTCTATTCCTCTCTAAGAACAATGAGAAGCTATCCTTAAGGTATGCTTAAGTTAAATCAGAGAAAGTAATGCTGGTTCTCCATTTTCTATGGTTTCTTTGCACCAAGACTAGGTTTGACATTGGTGAGGATACATTGCCTCCATGATGAAATTGTATACCACTTCAGAAAAGAAATTTGATAGTTTGATAAAATATAAAACTTTGAAAAGAAATTTGATGAAAATGTTAATTATCAAACTATCATATTTCTTTTCTAAGTTTTATATTTTTTCGTGTTCAAGGGTCTTCTTTTTTGAATTTTTTAGCAAAACTTGGGATCGACCTTCTGGACATGGCACATCATTGAAGGGAAAATCGCCACCATGTCGAATACTTCCAAACAAAGACGTCGGGGTGTCTACTTTCCTCAATTAGATTGTCCCCGTTGTACAACACCAGCGTCTCATCATTAGTTTTGATGAAGAAATTCCCAAATCTTCTGCAAGACAAGCTTGGGATTTGGCCCTAGTAATGCAAGGGTCAGCACTTTCATGAGGTCATACCTTCTTCACCTTTGTCATTTTTGGGGCTTCTACCATTGTTATGTCAACCATCATGACCATGTTTTCTAGCTATTTGTTCTTTGTTTACGAAGTTTCCCTTTACTCGAGGAAATCAGATAGTCGGCCCTTAACTCAACAAGAGTGTCACTGCTCTATAGAAGGTCTAAAATTTCGCGGCCACGTGATGAATAAAAGTCTGTCTATAAATCTTTAAGGGTCGATCATCCAAGGACCTCATTTTATATCGAATGGGTGTCAACTACTAAGAATTCCATATACTTTCAGATCACTCGAAGTTCATTGTCGATCTCCAAAGTGAGAGTAGTTCGTTCTTGCAGAATGTACAATATCCCAAACATTTAGAATGAAACAGAAATTATCTGGTGCTTTGTTACATTCTTACTAGTCACTAGAGAGTCCAAGTCTGGGCAAGGTCCAATGATTAGAAAAGTTCAATCGTAAAAGAAAATAATTTGTTATTATTTCCTCCTCTTTTCTAGAATTCATGTGAAAAGATAATTTATTTGAGATAATTGAATATATGAATTATTGTTAGAAAATAAATTATGATATTTGAAAAATTATCATTTAGCAATTTCTAAAAGTTAAAGGATTAAATTGTAAATTATATGTTTTAGGGAAAAACACAACTTAATATTATTACGGGAAAATTACAACAGCTATCTCAAACCTTTGAATTTTTCCCAGACTTTATGTTCACATTTCATTTGTGTCACCTAGAGTTCCAAATCTTTTTAAAATTCACACACGTTAGTTGACCAAGAAAAGTGAACTTTGACCAAATTGAAATGAGTAAAATGGTAACTTTAGAATTAGAAAAAAATGACAAAAATCAGAAAAAAAAAATAAATAAATAAGAAAAGAAATTAGAAAGGTTAACTTCTTCCCCCCACCTCGGCCTGCCCCACCCAACATGTGGTTTACAAAGCAATTTCAACCACCTCTTACCTGATCCATCGCCACCCCCGCCACACAAAGGCAAAACAACCGCTACACCAACTACATCAACATCCAACTTCAATCGGTTGTGACCATTTTCTTCCCTCTAGCGAGAACTCCGTCGAGTTTCTTTTTCCCTGATAGCTCTTTTTCCAAGAACACATCCCATTAGAAAAAAAATAAAAAATTTCAATAAGCTAAACTCAAATTTCAACTGCCCATCAGCTATTTTCAACAAATTTATTAGTTTCAAGAAATGAAATTTGAGATTCTTCTATAAAAAATATTTTAAACCCTATCTGAAAAGCTGCTAAATAAACAAAATGACTTTGCACTTATTCCTCCCTTGCCCTGTTGTAACATAAAAGATTATAAGTTTTAAATTTCAAAGTAATATCTTTTAATTTTCTGTTTTGATTTTAATATTAGATTTAATATAATATTAAAATATCATTATATTAGATGTAACTTCTTTTTAATGAATTAATTTTCATTATGGCGAGGTTGAACTTTTACACTATAAAAGGGACATGAAATTTCATTATTTAAGTGACAAGATGAAAACATAACTCGAGATACAACTCAAATACATAGATTCATACTATATTTCTATAGTTTTGGTAATTCGATAAAGGCTCGTTCTTTATCTCCTTGTGGTCGTGCACATAGAAGAAGATTCGACTGTGAGTCATATATGTTTTATCTTGAAATCGTGTAGTGTCGAAAGTACGCTAAGAAGAGGCAATTGGACTTTAGATTGTTGGGAAAAATGGTGATTTGTATTAATTAAAATAATCAATTAAATAACATAAATATATAAAATAACGACCCAAAATTTTCCTTTGAGTTATTAAAACGTATTGTAAAATANTCTTGGCATAATGGTGACATGAATCTCTGTTGATCCAAACTAAAGCCTTACACATCCGTAGAAGCAAAATATTTACCATAGACAAGAAAGGTGTTGTAACTACCCAAAGTTTTTCCTTGAATCATTAAAATGTATCGTAAAATAAAACTTAACTTTCATAAAAATATAACTTTTGTTCCAATTACAATAATTGAAAAAAAAAAAAAGAATTACTAAATTATAAAGATAAAATAATAAATTGTTCAATAATATCATTATTACAAAACCAGTGGCTAGTTCCAAATTCCAACGCCTCAAACCCCTAGAAGAGGGAAATCATAAACAATGAGATATATCCCAATAAGTGAGCCACGTAAACCGTAATTCATATTTAAAATTTAGAAAATTAAAGCGTATGTAAGGAGACACGAGGATTAGAAACCGAATTTAAGTGGTCATAATCCCCGTACATAATCATGACATATATAGGGAGACATGGGAATGAAGAACTGTACTTCGTTGCAATAATTCCCGTGTGTAATGCTACTCAACTCCAATCCCTCGAACTTACACATATAGGACACATATCATATTCATAAATCGAATGTATTTTAAAGTATGAAAAGCGATTCAATATACGTATGACAACAGTTACCTTGATAATGAAAAGAGAATCATAGTAAGTACATATAAAAGAATTTAACTTATTGAACAAAGTGATATTTGTGGGTGTTTGTGGTTGTAATTTAGTCGTGGTATTTATAGGTGCATGTACCAAAAGGAAAGTGTCATAATGGTCTCTCTATAATTAATTCACTGAATAATGTAATGAGTTATACTAATTATATTATTTAAATCAACCAATCAAGAACACTGTTCTAAAGTTGTGTTGCCTTCCATTCGTGTTGATACTTTCAACACTATATGGCTCCAAAATTTTCATGGGCTCATAGCCGATTCTCCTTCTATGAATACGACCACAAGGAGATCAACGAATCGTTATCGAGTTGTCAAAATAGTATTTTTCCCAAGTTGCTACTAAAACAAAGAAAACAACTCCCTTTTATAGAGAAACAATTAACCCCCACATTCATGAAATTAAATCATATTTAAGTATAAGTTACAATCTAAATTATGAGATTTAATTTTGTATTAAAATTTAATATTATAAATCAAAACTAAAGTTAATAATATTTGTTGTATAAGTTTAAAACTTTTAAAAAAATATTACAACACTTCCCCACAAGGTTTAAACTTTCAAAATATATAACTATATATATAATAGTGGCAACATAATACTGTGTAATAAGTGTAAGTATCTTTTGGACTTGAATCTCACTTAGTGGTAATAACTTCCATTTGAAGGAGCCATAATAGACTAAGCCTTGAATTAGGTCCGACCAAACTTCAATTACTACACACACAATATTGATTTAGGCTCTAGTTCATAGAGGGTAGCGCTTTTAATGGCCATGCGCTCTAATCTTGATTAAGTAAAAGTCTCTATGGAATTGCCCAATTTAACACGTTTGAACTGATGCATCCATTCAACTCTTGTATTTCACCTGCAAACTTCAAATTCAATCTGAACATTTTGCTCAATATATTATCAAGAAAATTATGAATAATTGTTGATAAAGCACACATATCCAAAAATTTTAATACCCCCGACATTTCAAAAATATCCAACTTGTAGTAAGTAAATTATTATCTTTACCATTACAATTTATCTCTTATACTACACGGCTTGCATTTCAGAAATCAGGCTAACTAATATGGTGTTACTTTGTAGAGCGACCATAGAAAACCTTTAAGGTAGATTAATTAATACATTTACTATTCAGTTCTAATCTTTATCATTAGTTAAATGTACCCCTTTGCTTTCTTACACCATATATAATCAC
>CAIGRB010069612.1:0-16539 GCA_903798255.1 Fraxinus quadrangulata
AAATAAGTATATTTTTTTTCCATTTATACATATTTACTTAAAAAGTTTTATTTATTTTATTACTACTTTAAGCAATTCTAAATTCCGATAATCACTTTTGAGACTGAAACATTGGAATCATAAAATAGTTTATTTTTATTATAAATAATCAACTGTAAAGTATTTCGAATATAAGTCATATCAATGAAAATCTAAGTAAAACTGTCATTTTACAAATTTGAAATCTTTATTCTACAAACTAAATATGCTGTAACATATCAAAAAGTCACACAAAAAAGACACATTTGAACAAATGTACACATGTATTGTTGAATCTTGAAGTACATGTTATAATCCGATAACTGATAATTCTAAAATTTTGTAATTGAAAATCTGATCATATGCATGCAGAGCTATCCAAAGAATTCAGGGATTTCTTAAACCACTTTGGGTTCACTACTTCATAGGCTCAAGAGGTTTTTTAACTCTCAATTTTCTTCACTTCATGTTCTTCTTAAGAGATTTCACCTGAAATGTCTGCTATTTTTATTTATCGACATTAGATGTCCATCTTTTGTAATCTCGCCCGATGTCATTTTCGAATTCTTAATCTACCTAAGTATCACATCCACAACTTTCCTTCATCACTCACGACGCTAAGACACCTCATGCCTTATAATCTATGGTTTTTAAAAGCCCATCTATGTCGTCGTGGATCGCTTAATACTTCGCTTAATACTTGTGCTCTTCCTATTAAGAAATATGTGCTTCTTCACATACAGTATACTAACTTGTGGCTCATTTCTTTCAAGTCCAGATTGTCACTAGATAGGGCATGATTCCTTTAAGTATATTGATCTTCCATCTTTTATTATGTCTAACACATTGGAGATATTTGGTATAGTTGTAAGAAGAAGAGACTTCCATATGAATATCTGATTCAACGCCTCATCAGTAGTTTTGCAGCCAGTTTTCCTAGCAATGCTCCTGAGCATTTGGGACCTCTTATTAGCTGACTCACTTTCATTCAAAGTAGGTCTCATGCACCATCTTTAATTCCAAGCTCTGATGACCATCACTCTACTCAAGATTCCCATCAACCTTGACCTCAGTTCTTCCATCCACTACCTCAAGATCTATTCCATCTAAATAGCTTAGCTGACTCGATTGTAGCTATTATAGGTCAGTTGTCTCTTATACTTGACCAACAGGCATGGATGATGGCGGATATTATTGTACTTCGCTCCTTTTCTGACCACCTCACATCTGATGTATTGTGGATTCACCAGCATTTGGGAGGACAAACTTCAGCTGCTGCTACTTCTGATGCATCCTCGGCCTCAGCTCTAACTTAGAGGCAGAGATGGATGCAGATTTCGATTAGTTATCATGTGCATTTTTGGTATCCGTGATTAAAAAAACTGAGAGTAGTAATAATAGGACAATGTTTTTGCATAATAGGCAAACATTTGGATATTCTGTATAATTAGCTATGGTATTTGGATATAGGTTGCTTCAACTATCTTATTTCAACTTCTAAACTACCTAGAACTGTGAAATACAATAAATATAACCTCATCGTTGAGCGTGTCGAGAAAAAAGAAAAAGGAGAGAGGATCATGAGTGATCGGAGTTCTTATTTAGGAAGAACGAGTTCGTTTTTTGAGATCCGCACGAGTAAAGAAGTCTAGAGATTATGGAGCAAGTGCTTCAGTGCACAACCAAAAAGTTCTTCGAGCAATTACAAATTGTAGGTTCCACTAAAGTTTAGTTGTATCGTGACCAAATCTTTAAATTAAATCATTTCTGGTAGATCATTTGATGGCATGTGGTGCCAAAAGGTTTTTTCTCTTGATGATTTCTTGAAGGATTTTTCTTTCGTAAACAATTACTGGTGTTATTTACTTTTAAGTATATTTACTTTCTTGCTTCGTTGATTGTTATCCTAGAAAGATAATTTTCTTTTATATCTAGACTAGATGACTTATTGCAGATTATTATTTTTAAATTTAAATTTAGCATAAAATACCTTTTCACCCCCTCTAGGTATAAAGTAGGTTTTACATTGGTTTTTCATTTGGTATTAAACACTGATTTTGATTCTTGGCACATTGTGACAATCTAAATGAGAGTAGTCAGCCATTATACTTTGATGGAAGAAATTTATCTTTACTAGAAGGTTATGAGAGCTTTTTTGAAATTCGTGGATGAAAAAGTTTGGTTGAGTGTGGTAGTTGGACAATCCCATCTGTAATTGTTGATGGTGCTGATATCCACTTGGTCTAAAGATGAATTAGTTTAGTGTAATTGGAATAGTAAATTTGTTTATGCCATCTTTATAGCTATCATATCTCAAGAGTTCAAATATGTGTTCATGTGAGACATGGAACAACACATGAGGAAGCTGTAAAATTGAAATAGTAAAAAATAAATAATAATAAAAAGGTATGTAATACTTTAAAGTGATGTCATTGAACTTTTTATCTTTTGAATTGTGTACTTGTAAGTTGAATGAAAGTGGCAAAAGTTCTCATTAACTTATTCCAGAACTTACTTAGAGTACTTGGTATAGTTTACTTCAAGTCCATTTTCACTGTAGGCACACTAATTCTTTGTGAATGAATCTTGACCACGTGTGAGATTCACATTTAAAAAATCATAAAAAATGTAGTTGAAAAAAAAAATGTGAGATTCACATTTAAATCCAAAGTGTTGAAAAAATCATAAAAAATGGAAAAGTTTAAAAAAAAAATGAAGTTTAAAATAAAGACAACAACTAAAAATATGCATGAGCTTCAAAATATGCTCATAGATAGGGGAGAAAAATTAATTTGAGCTATCTTCTTTGAAATATGTCCTAGTAGCACTGGGACTGCCTTTCATTGGTTGGAAAAAATATTCATTCGAACTATTGATTTCTTTTTGTGCTTGTCTTCTCACAAAATTAAGGTCTTAAATCATACTCACTAAGTACAAGTGGCACATTACACGCATTGGTCTATTATACCTTGCATTTCGATTAGTTTCTTGTTATTGTCATGCTCACTCGATAAGTTGTCATCACTTCATATTTGAACAGTGCAGCATTTCTTTAAAAAAAATGAGGATTCTTGTTGTCCTTTTGATCATTCATGACAAAAAAGGTAGTAGAATGATGAGCTAAATTCGTTTTGTTGGTATTATTGACGAGTGTGGAACCTCATGATGGATTTGAGAGTGTTAATGGTCAATTGAATGAAAAAAGATGTCAAATGGATCAAATATAATCAAAGAGTGATCACATCAAATTCCAACCGAAAAAGTTTTGCTTCGAATTTTTAGTCTCATATTGAGAATCACTTTTGACACAGTAAACAATCGAATTAGAGGATAATGTCTGAAGCAAAGTTGTAGTCCTTTGAGTTAGCTTTCCAAAGCATCTTGAATTATCTCAATCGGATATCAAAAGAAAACGTTATGATAAAAATACGGAAGGAAGGTGCAGTCTGTCGTTTTACCCGAATTAGGCGCCGTGGTGCCCACTATTCTGAAAATCAGCAGCAAGGGCGGTGCCCAGAGGCGCCGCCGGGTGCGGGAAAAGTTTTTTTATATTTTTGGAATCTTTTATTGGCCTAATTCAACCATAATTCGTCCCTAAACTCCAAAACACTATAAATACAACATCAAAAAACCCTATTTTTGAGGGAGAATTGAAGGGATGCAAGACTGAAAAGAACCAAGGAAGCAAGAACAATATGAAGGAAGAAGATTGAAGATCCACAATCCTAGTTTTTTCTATTATTTTCCCTATGTTTTCTTATATGAATTTTTGCATTCCCATAGATTATATCATGAGTTAAATCCATATTTTAGGGTTTGATGTAGCCAAATTTGAGATTATAACTTGATGATTCCATAGTTATTTCTATTTGACTTTCCCACATATATTTAATTGTGTCATGATTTTAAAGCTTTCAATTACATGATCAATAATTGAATGAATAGATGCTATTCAATTCCGACACTCGAGAGGAGAATTTAGGCATGATCATAGGATTGACAGAACGTAGAGAAAGTATAAAATCTATGAAACTTACTCTACAAAAGAATCGAGACTTTGATAAATTCTAGACTTTAATTCGGAATAGAGATATTGAGATTGAATTTTACTATTATTTTCTAGCCGGCACTCGAGAGAGGGGAGAAAAATATATTTTGATTCTTGCTTTTAAATATAGGAAAATCAATTGGAATAATTGGATATNTTTGATAATTTGCATTCTTAAATTTTGGCACATCGTATCTCGTTAGATTAGTTAAAACATTCAATCTATCATTTATTTGTCTAGATATAATTGAAGCTACATATTTATAGTACTTGGTAGAAATTAAATTACAATCCCCGTAGGTTCGACACTCTTAACTCAATCATTATATTACAAAACTTGATATCATACACTTGCGGCATAAATTCACGTTGTGGAAAACGCGTGACAATTATATGGTGCATGTTACATGATTATACTTGCATTCTTTAACTATATGATGTCTTGTTGATTTTGTACTTGTAGTTTCCTCTTACATTTCACATGGTGTTGTTTGAGTGTGTTAGAGGAAACAAGTATGAAAAGGCATTTGAGACAGAGTGTGGTTGTTGGAGTTGTTTGATTGGTCAAATTCTAACTTCGTGGATGGTAATAATTTGTTTCTTTTGTAGTGTTTATAAATGCAATGTCAAAGGGAGAGTTTGTTAGGTCTAAGTAAGTCTTGACAAATGTCCAAAAATTATTATCAAGATGTAATTGGGGGTCGTGTTGGCGAGTGTTAAGGTTTTAGTACGTCATAAAAAATTATAGAATTGGAATAACTCAACATGCTTGATGAACGTCTAGAAGGTGCTCGAGTTCTCGTCCAGGCAGGGAAAACTCTATTTTTCTTCTTTCAACCTCTAAACACTCCTAAACTACCTAAAATTGTGAAATACATTTTAATAAACAACAAAAACTCTAATCTTTGAGGATGTTGAGAAAACAGAAAAAATAAGATCTTAAGTAAGAAGGAACAAATTGTTATCACAATTCTCTTCCACATTTAAAAACAAAAACACCACAAAATCCTCTACCATAACTTAGTCAAGAGTTTTGGTGGATATAAAGAGTTCTTCAAGTAAGTTCAACCTTTTCTAGTGGATCATTTGGTATCACAGGGTGTCCTAATGTTTTTTTCCTCTTGAATATTTTTTCAAGGGGTTTTCCTTCATAAACAATTCATTTTTATCTACTTTTTTAGCACATTCATTTACTTGCTTTGTTGATTTTTGTGCCAGAAACTTTTCACTTGCGTATCTAGACTTTATAATTTGTGATGTGTTGCAAATTATTTTGTTAAATTTAAATTTTGCATAGAAACACAGTGTTAAGTGGGTCAAAATATTGTTTTTTTCAAAAGTGTTATTCTCTTAGCAAAGAATCATATTATCATGCAAGGCCTTACAAAGCGCATATAGGTCCCTTTTCACTTTATAAAATCAATTTTGGAGAATGAAATCTTGATGCTTGAGAAGATTCAATGAAGTTAAATTTGGCGACATGTTTACAAAGACTAATCAAGAATCAGAAGTTGTTACTGTTGCAGATGAGATTGATGGTGGATTAGTAGCCAAGTAAGACTATTAAGTTGTGGAGCCTAATTACTGACATTGTAAAGAGCAAGTATGCGGGTTTTATGATTACCATTATAAAAGAGATAGGTGTTAAAGAAGAATGTGCGATTTTCTCTTGTAAACTTCTTTTCATACTGCAACGGCCAAGAGGATGTAGTCTCACATTAAATGGATTTCTATAAATCTTGCGTATTCTTGAATGTCTATTTTTCTCTTTGCAATTTGATTACTCTTGATGGAATATCATTAGAGTTTCTAATTCTTAACCGTTGCGAACTTCATAGCTATAGGCTTTGCATCCATTGATAGTTGAATTTAACATCTTGTGGGTATAATCTCCTATTATCTTGTAAATCCTTACACATGAAACATTTCTTCCAAGTTTTGAATAGTTTCTTAAGATACTATTGGATGATCGGTAATTGCATGTAGTTTCTGCATGTAGTCTAGGTTGAGTGAATAGGGGAAAAAGTGATAAAAATGTGTAGCCAATCCATAGTGACCACATCTTGTCCATTCTTGAACACTTCTTATACACTTCCATTTTAGGATCATTATTTCGTTCATGTAGGTCTTCATAGGCGTGCCTTCCTTATTTATAATTCGACAAGTGTGTTAAACACACTTATTGGAGGCCTAAACAAGTTTATTATTGACGAAAAGGGCGGATTTCATCTCTCACGATTATATAATTATAGCTTTTGTAGGTTACCAAATTGAAGGAAAACAAGGCAAAAGAAAGTGAAAAATGACCAAAAGCGTACAACAATATGAAGTTGGGGACTAAATTGTACAAGTGTCGAAAGTTGAAGGATCTTGAATGCAATTTATCAAGGGCATGGTTAATATAGAAATCAATAATTGAGGACCAAAATGTAAATGACGAAAGTTGAGAGACCTGATGTGCAATTAGGTGGAGGACTTAACTACAAATTGGAAGAAGAAAAGGGAGTCACCCGCACGTGGAGCTGTGCGTTTGGGACGCACACTAGGAGTGTTGGTGCATGCACACTGACTTATCGGGGGCGGATTTTCTGCCTTCCCTTTTTGCAATTTTGATGAATTTTTGAGGGTTTTTGGTATTTCCTTTAGCTCATTTTTAGAGTGTATTTGAGTCTTTTTTCAGCCACTTGAGCCCCATTCTTGATTCGACTAATTATCCACCATTTTATCCACTATTGTTGAGGAAAAAACTAGGGCATAAGGGAAAGAGGACGGGAAAAATCAAAGAAATGTAGAGAGCTTTTGGGATAAAATTCCACCAAGGAAATGATTTTACATTTTGTGTTGTATTTTACCCATTATTTTCTCTAAGAACTTGCAATATTTTTCTCCAAATCTTATCATTTTTATCATATGTATAAAATGAGTTAAGTTCTTAAAGTTAGGATAATTGATGTAGTAAGACCTAGTTTTATCGATTTCAATGATTGCGTTTTCATATTTAAATTCTTATTTTCATGTGTATTTATTATTGCATTGAATGTCATTTATTTATTTGGACATTAGATGTTTGTGTTGAGTGATTCGAGCGATCTTTGAGAAAATTTTGTGCATTTTAGATCAAATAGTAAATACAGTAGGTTCTTATAGGAAATAGAGATATACTTATAATTTTAGATGACCCATTGAACTATTTTCACAAAAAATTAATACAATT
Organism: Fraxinus quadrangulata; assembly: GCA_903798255.1. Classification (NCBI taxonomy): domain Eukaryota; kingdom Viridiplantae; phylum Streptophyta; class Magnoliopsida; order Lamiales; family Oleaceae; genus Fraxinus; species Fraxinus quadrangulata. The sequence continues at coordinate 7,281 of CAIGRB010069612.1, forward strand.
GATTGACTTAAAAAAATCGACATAGAGATATATAGTATGTTAAACCATTGATTATGGCTAATTTCGCTCCAGAGAAGTAATTAGTTAAAAAAATCGAGTTTAACATACTGAACGAATAATTTGTTAATTTGTATTTGGAGAAGTTAATAAGGCAAGCTAAGTAAAATCATGAATCCCAACTACTTTATCTTTCCAATTTTTCGTAATTTTTGGATTTCTATTTTTAAAATCAAAATCTTATTGTGTATTATATTGTTAGAATTGATTTATATATTGTGTAATTAAGTAAACATTTTTTAGGGATTTGCTTGTTGAGAAATTGAATAAGCGATGGTTAAGTGAAATCATGAATCCCCACTACCTCAACATCTGCATTTTCCTTAATTTTTAGAATTGTTCTTTTTGTATAGTTTTTAGTATTTGTATTATTTATGAATCATATTTTACTGTGTGTTTCATTGTTATAATTAAATTGACTATTGTGTAATTAAGTAAACATTTCTCGAGGGATTGACCCAGACTAATTATCCATTTTATTACTTGAACGCGGTCCGTGCACTTATCGTATGTAATTTTAGCGAACACTTTACATTCCATGTACTTTTCAACTTTATATGATTTGATAAAATAACAACACTTTTGCATGACTAATCTAGACATGGACTACGAGGATATATTTGGAGGAGATCCAAGTTGTAAAATTTGTTACTTGATGAATGTATTGTACTGGATAATGCTTATATTCGTACACTGTTTCACGTCGAAACTTCTAGGGTGTAGACAATACTTAAGGTGTCAAAAATAAGCACGTGACAAATCTGATGAGAGTTTCATGATCGTAAGAGATTATGACCCTAGCGATTGTGATTGTGATTGTGATAAATACATCATGTTTGTGGGAGATGGTCATTCCCTATTAAACGAAATGGTACTTGCAAAATATTATGATGTGAACCCACATTACGAAAGATTAGATTAAATCCAAGAAAGTCAGAAATTAAGGTTTGAAAGCTCAACCTAGTAAATTATTGAACTTAAGAACCAAGACAACTGAAATCAATATCTTGACCATGTGATCACAAAACCTAGGAGTCTCACTTGAATGGTTAAACTCCCCAAGAAATCAATTCTTGATAAGTTCAAGTTTAGTTCGATGAAGAACAAGTTGAAAATAATATGTATCGCAATAATATCTCAATCAATGTTATGTTCACCCATCTTGTTTCATTTGCTTGTTTCCACTTCCGAGCTCAACATGAAACTAGTCTATTTGCTTGTTGTGTTTCGTCCATCGTAGCTTGAGAAAGTAATTACATGGCTTCCTTGACCATTTTGATGATAGTCATTGGTCCTTCCTCTATAATCAACAGATTCTTGTCCCTGCTAGCTTTCGTACCATGGTTATCATCATTCATTCCCTCTTCAAAATGATTTGCCCTTGAATCTCCACTTGTATCAAACAGAGAAAGATCAAAAATATTAAAAGTAGCAGAAACATTATAGTCACCTGAAAGATCTAACTTGTAGGTATTGCCATTAATCTTTTCAAGCACTAGAATGGTCAATCTCCCCTTGATTGCAATTTTGACTTCATTTGAGCAAAAAAAAAAAAAGTTCCTTTATCATATGCACCCAAATATAATCTACTGGTTCAAATGTAATACGCTTCCACTCTTTATTTACTTGAAAAGTATAATGCCATTTTTCTTCTCAATTTGGCACCGTATCTTCTCATCACTATCAACTCAGCATTCTTCTTTCCATCTAAGCTACCTCTTTCATCAATATTTAAATGAATTAAATTCAAAGGTGTTAGATAGTGGATTAAAATCATAAACATTTCAAAGGGAGTATGAGAAGTAGTAGAATGTTCACCCCTATTATATGCAAATTCTATGAATAGCAAGCAATCCTCCCAACTCTTCAAGTTCTTATTGACTGGTCACAATAGTCGTATCATAATCTTATTAACAATCTCAGTTTGCCCATCTGTTTGTGGTGAAAAGTAATAGAAAATAATATTAGTGGCATCATCAGTTTTATAATATAAATGAAATGTGTTATCTTACCAAATTTATGTAGCACCACAAATATGAAATATCTTCCTTTTTTAGTCATAGGTAAACTAACACAAAATCCATAGACACATCAACTCAAGGTTCACTAGAAATGGGTAATGGTGTCTACAAACCTTGTGGTAAAACTTTAAACTTAAGTCTTTTTACAAGTGATGCATATATTATTGATGAGTGTTCTACACTCATGATATTAATGTCACTTAAGTCGTTATTTTGTTATCCTTGAGAGATTTTTAGAGCGTTTTAATGTGTGTTTTGATGTTATGATAAATGTTGATGAAATTGAAGGAAATAAGCAAAAGTTGGTAAATTGGAGAAATGGGCTAAATTGTAAGAGATTCAAAGTTCGAGGACTAAAGTATAAATACTCAAAAGTTGTGTCGGACCTCACAAGGAAGATTCTAGAGTGCTAAGAGTCAATTGGATTAAGAAAGAAGTCAAAAGGGATCAATATAATCAATGTATGATCACAAATCAATTTTCAACCGAGAAAGTCATGTTCTTGATTTTTAGTCTCATATTGAGACTCATTTTTGACATAGCAAATATTCAAATTGGAAAATGATATCTAAAAAAATGTAGCCCTTTGAGTTATCTTTTCAATGCATTGTGAATCGCCTCAACCAGACATCGGGAGAAAATTTATGATAGAAATACCGAAGGACGCACACTGCTGAGAGAGAGAACGGGTTTTTAATATTTTTGGATTCTTTTCTTGGCCCAATTCAACTCTAATTCGTCAAGACTCCGAAAATACTATAAATATATGATCAAAGACCTATTTTTCAGGAAATTGGAAGCGGCAAAATATAAAAAAGACACGAGAAATCAAGTGAGGAGGCGCGAAGAACATCAAGGGGAATTCTAACTAAAGTTTCAAAAGAGTTTATCTTTCCTCTCTTTCATATAAATTGTATAGATTTTATGAATTTCATCATGAACTAAACAATTTATCTAGGGTTGGATGTAGCCAAACTTGATATTATGATTTGATTTCGTCATAATAATTTCAATTTGATTTTTCATATATGTTTGATTGTGTCATGAAATTAATGCTTCAATTCATTGGTCACTAATTGAATGAATAGATGCTAGTCCATTTCGGCACTCGAGTGGGTGGAATTTAGGCAGGATCATAGAATTGACACAACGTAGATTTTATGGTTTTCGAGAGAAAGTATATGATATATGAAGCTTACTCCATAAAAGAATCATGAACTTGATAAAATCTTTGATTTNTATGATATATGAAGCTTACTCCATAAAAGAATCATGAACTTGATAATATCTTTGATTTTAATTCGGAATAGATATATTGGAATTGAATTCTAAGATTAATTTCTAGCCGGTACTCTAGAGATGAGAGAGAAATATATTAGGATTCTTGCTTTTAAACATGAGAAAATTCACTAGAATAGTTAGACATAATTGAATCATAATTGAAAGTTATGTGAAATCATTCCCTATATCTTTCTTATATTGAATTCAAGTTTGGGGTGATGGTTTACTTTCTGGTAATTGTGTTTGACATGTTAGGTAGCCTTGCTGATTGAGGATGGTTTGATGTTTAAAATTGTTATTGATTCATAAGTTATGACTAAATATGCCTAAATGTTTTAGAAAAAAATTGCTTATCCATGTAAGATCTCAAGTTATTTTGAGCACTCATGGTAATTGCTACTTAGGTATGAAAATTATTGATTGATGGAGAGATTTGTGAATTGGTAGAACTAGGTTACGAGTTACGTGTAAATTTTTTTCAACCTACATTTTCTATCACTTAACCTTATTGTAAGATAAGTTTGGGGATGATCGAGCCTCTAAATGAGATTATCTAGAATTGTGTTGATTTCATGCATGTTGAGTATATCTGTGTGGAGTGTCTTTGACTAATAAGTATAAACTAGATAAAGACCACATGCTAAGTATCTAAGCCCCATTTATTTTTGTCTTGCTCAAAAAGGACATTGCACTTGTTAAATCATATGCCTCGCTCATAGCCTTTTTTTACTAGAGTTAGTAAGTCTGAAAGGGCATCTCGAAACCCGATATCCTGTGGTCTTTGAAAATCAAGAAGTTATCGATCTAAAACTCACTACACTGTTCAAGAAGAAAGCTTAAGAGAATGAGGTCAATCATGAGCTATAATCGCTAAAATTAACAAGTAATCATGAAATTGTAATTAACATGGGAATTTAGATAATTAGTGGATTTGAATTACTTAGTATAAGCTTAAAAGTCGAAGCACTCAACTTTGAGGAGTACATTGCATGCCTAGCTTGTTGATATTGTCGATTAGACCCAACCAAATTAGAGTGGTAAAAGAAATAAATGATTTGAGAATTACCTTTAGATTTACACCTCGGAAAATAAGTATATTTGTAGGGATGTGAATTTCATGAGCGAAAAAGGAAAGAAATGACTCATTGTCAGTTAGACCCAACCAAATTATAGTGGTAAAAGAAGTAAGTGATTGGAGAATTACTTTTAGATTTACACCTCGGGAATGAAAAAAAGTATATATGTGGGGATGTGAATTTCACGAGCAAAAAGGAAAGAATTGACTATTAAGGTAGAGTTGGCATCAATTTGATTTTTTTTTTCCTTCTTGACAACTTTTTTTATAGTCTAGGTGATGATTATACAATTTTACACTTATGGATATATTTATCAAGCTATCTCATATTGTTGATCTTTGTCCTATTTTGCATGATTATGCTAATCGATAATCTTGCTCGGGACATCAAAAATTATAGTTGGGAGTGTTAATAAGTGTGTTTTATACACTTATTGAATGCTTAAACAAGTTTATTATTAATGAAAGAGGCAGATATCAACTCACAACTATTTAATTATGGCTTTTGTAGGTTATAAACCGAAGGAGAACAAAGCAAAAAGAAGTTAAAAGGGTCCAAAAGCGTACATAATGTGAAGTTGGAGATCAAATTGTACAAGTACCGAAATTTGAAGGACCTTGAATGCAATTTTAGCCATGGCATGGTTGAAGTAAAAGTTAAAATGCGAGGATCAAAATGTACAAGATGAAAGTTGATGGGACTTGACGTGCAATTAGACGAAGGATTTAGCTGTAAATTGGAGGGAAAAGGCGGCTAAGCCCGCACGCGTGCGAGGAGCTAAGGCTTTTGGACATGTACCCAAGTGCCATAATGGTGCTGGTGCGCGTGCGCTAGGAGTGCAGACAAGCATCGTCAGCTTACGGGGACATATTTTCTTAATTTCCACATTTTGCTTAATTTTTATAATTGTTCTTTTTGTTATTTTTGTAGAGTTTTTATTTTTATTTTTTTAATTTTCAAAATCATATTTTGTTATGTATTTTATTGTTAAAATTAAATTGACTATTGAATAATTAAATAAACATTTTTTAAGTGATCGACTTGGACTCATAATCCACTTTATTACTTAAATACGACTCGTACACTTGCGGTTTATAATTTTAGCAAACAATATTTCCCAAATTAGTCTTGTTTCCTTGTTCCGAGTATAGTTAATTTCTTAGTTTCGAAATATATACCTATTTTAACATGTCTTGTTATTACAAACTACTCATTATTCAATTGTAGTTGTAATATGTAATAAATAAAACACCAAAAAATGCAGTTTCCAACAAGCTGACATTATCAATTTCAATTTTTTATTTTTTATTTTTTGAAAAAAAATAAACTTTTACGGTGGCCAAGTTTGTCAATTTCATTACTTTCATGTTAGCCAACTTTGCAACTTAATTACATTGAACCTTGCATTAAAGAATTATTAGTTCCAAGAATAATTTAATACTTCATTATCATCTAGTTTTAATAGAGTAATGAATCATTTGATATTAGTGTAGGGGTAAACTAGGAAAAACTTAAGTAAAATTTATTGTTACAACTATATTAACTAAATTTTCTTTATATACGTAAAAACATAAGCAAGTTATTTTTATGGTATTGAGAGAGTATTAATTTCTCTGAGTTTAATTCTTCCTTGATTTTTCAACAAGCAAATTGTTGAGATATTTATCGTGCAAGAGGATTGATAGTTACAAGTAATACAATAATAAATCAAGTGTCGTCTCACGAAAATTAAATATAAACTCTACTCCAATAATACCTAGCTTTTACGAAACATACACAACAAAGATTTGAGTTTTTTTGGTCAACTTTTCCAAATTACTAACTAAACTAACTGTTTATGGAATTTTTGTTTTATTATAGGTTCTACATGATGAAACAAGTGATATTTTCGGTGTTATTTTTTTTAAACGTAGCGTTTTTGTGTTTGTTAGTAATCAGCTCATTGTCATGTAGTCCTCAGGTAACAATTTCTATTCATAGAATGATCATATCTTCATGATAAATTGCTTATATTCTTGCTGTACTTAAATGTGAGAGAAGTAATGTAATTCATCGTTATTTTCCAAACAATAAAGCTGAATATACAATCTTGTAACTGTGAACCAAGACTGTAATTCTAGCATAACCCACAGACAATTTTACAAATAAGTTGCCCATTTTCAGAACTTTATGTTACGTAAAACCGAGTCTTAAAAAGAAGTACCATCAATCGTGTCATGGATTGTTGGTCCCAGTCATAACCTCCTTGCGTGTCAAGTTTACTACAAGCAGAATAGATAAATATATGGTTAAGGGAGAAAGAGAGTTCTTATACAATTTTCGTAAAAAGATTTGTTTGTCTATTATTAATTCTTTCTTGTTTTAAGTGGAGAAAAATGTTAAAAGAGATTCTTTTGCCCTTATTAAAATTGGTCAAATTAAGGTTAAACGATCGATTTTTGGATGGAAACCGTTAGAGAACATCGGCTCACATTTATTGAAAGATTTAGAACGTAATTACTATGATATAAAGGTTTAGGTTCGCACTGAGCATTTTCGAAAGGTTTTAAACCTTAGCTGCAAATTTCCCTTGATAATAATGTACTTTTCATAGTGAATTCAATTGGGTCATGATCCAATTTTCATTTCTGTTCTTTCACATCATCCATCACGATGAGGTACCATATACCCTTCAAACTCGTGTTGAAGTTCTCCTAATTGTTCACTGCTCTTTCCACGCATCTCGAACCTAGGAGATCTAGCAAGATTTTCTACCCATTGTATTCCAGTGACACCGTGGCCCAAACACAGTGTGTGTGAATGATACACAAGATATTCATCAACATAAACTTTTCTATCCAGATTAGTCTTACTCATACCTCCCATGACGACAATGAAAATAGTTTCAAGGTTTGATGAATCTATAACCCACTGGGTCTTGATCTACATCATATTATCGTCAAGACCCAAGATACTGCTCTTCCCACAGTGTAATTGTCACCATATTTGAGACGCGCGCACACACATATTGCACATTCTTATCAATCTTAAAATTGCCAATTTTTTTTTGATTTTCAGTCCCACCATGCATAAATGCAGCATTTTCACACATTTTCTTTGTCGTCTGGAGTTTGTGTGGTTGAATCAGAATGTGACTGGCACTGAGCGTCCCGCATCCGCCAAGTGTACACTATTCTATCATCTACAAGAGATTTCTCGATTGGGAAACATAATGAAGCCTATGTGGACCAACCTTATGAAGGAACTTTTATGACATATTTGGCAATATAGATTAATTAACATGCACTTAAACTTGTTATAGTTTAAGCCCTATGCCAAAATGTATATCAGCTTTCCACAAGCATATATATGTGCATGGCCTATTAGTCAATTACTAACCCATATTTACTTGTGTTTGTTTTCCATTTCTTTCACATTTTTTGACTCAAAATTATTCAACAATCTCCCGGAGGTAAGCCAAACATATTCCTAAGCATGAACCAATAATACCCCCTATCCCGAATTCATATACGAAGTGATGCATTTATCCGCATGATTACACAAGTCAAAAACTATTACCTAATATTTATTGAACCTCCCATAAACAAAAAAGTAACTAATTTATCTAATAGTGACCAAGCCATCAAATAATTCAACAAGCATGCAATATCAATCAATAACACAAATTAACTAAATAATTGACCTTTGAATTAAAATGGTGAAACTATAGGTATTATGTTCATCCCAACACTAAAGAGTTTAGCCTAGCATATTTATAATGAAATTACAACAAGAAAATTAAAAATTCATCACCCATAAAGTATAAATACAGAAAAAAGAAGTAGAATTAGATTTCTTGCTTTGAATTTCCAATCCCAAGCCTTGAATATTCAATTTCTTGATGTTATTTACCTTCAATCATCTTGCTAGTCTTCTTCTCCACGATAAAGTTTAAAAAATTCTCGAAATTGGATGTTCAAAATAAGTTAAATAATTCCATAAAAGAATTCTCAAATGTCCATGTTTAACAATCTTGATAAGTGCATAAAACACACTTGTAAAATACTCCAAAACTTAAACATTTATTTATCCTTGTATAAAATCATATATATGTCTCAAAGAAGCATGAAACACAAAATTGCAAGATTGCTTGTCGTTTCGTCTCAATATTGAAATTCTCCTGTTAAAATTATAAAAAAAATTAATTCCCACAAGATTATATCTTCTTAACTATACATTTTATCAAAATTTATTAAAAATTTAATTATAATGTACATCAAAAGGGCTTAGCGGGCAATACAAAAATTACTCGTTGACAACTAACAAAACGTGGTCGTATCTACTCCTCTCTTTACGAATTTCCTCTTGTCAAGAACCACACAGATCACAGACTCAAACAATCTGATTCTGTCCCTCCTCAATGGATCCTCTCATACTTCTAGGAATCCTCTCACTTCTCTCTCTACACTCCCAGGTTCTCTCTCTCTCTATATATGTTTATGTATCCGTGTATGTATTTGCTAAATCAATTGGATATTTTTGAAGGAAACATTTAGATTGGATCTTACACGTGGAAATCGGAACTTGATAAGAATTTTTATTTCAATTCAGGTGGCCTATGGAGACCATTCTGTTGTTTTTCTCGATAGCCCAACTCGCAATTATCTTCGTCCGCCATCAGCTGAGGTAGATATTTATATTCTTTTATGTAGAAATTTTTATTTAAATGATGTACTAATATGTTTTCAACTTCGGATTTTTATGGGTTCTAGTTTTTTGTCATTTGTAATGAAAGGATCAGTCTTTAATTCTTGAAAAATTGATTAGTAGGTTAATTTGTAATTT